>CAJNOI010000021.1:0-28061 GCA_905250115.1 Adineta steineri | reverse complement strand
CGATCTATGGTTTTCACTGTTCGAAAGAGTAGATGAATTCACATCGAGTCGTATATTTCAGATTTTTTGACAAGCTTTTCCAGAGTGTTTAACTAAGTTTTTTCAAAAAATTGATGTATATATTGCAGTGGAAAAAATATCACATTTTTTTAGTTCATTACACATATTTCAAACTGTATGTGTTGTTCGACGTAAATATATCACAAGATGCAACGTGTTCTGAACTTTCTTCCTATATATAGTAGATTAGTACATAAAAAAAGTCTGATAACAGAAACAAAAATAAACGAAGGGAAGTGTATCGACTGGAGTTCGCAGTAATCTTCGATGACTTTGGACCAAAACAGTTCCGATTTAACTTCAAACAAATATAATATATGGAGTAAGCACCAAAAACTGAGCGAATTTATTTATCTTTCGAATTGTTTTTACGAATTTTAATTTTGTTCAGATTCTATTCCTGATCCTCTCAAAGATATGTGAAAAAATAAATCTAATAATTTTCCTTTTTCTCACTATAGTACGTGGATCTTTTTAAGGAAATTGGAATATTTATTTAAATGATTGCAGTAAATCAAGAAGAGGACCAAAATCTAAATGTTTTATGTTGAATTTCGTATTATATTATGCCTTTCATACATAATCTTAAAATCAAAATAGCATTCTAGTAAGATCTATAGTGACCGTAGAATTTAATTATAAGGAAACACAGCGTAAAACGACTCATTTCTTCTAATTAGCTCATCTTACCTGTATTTGGAAAGGAGATAACTGTAGAGTCAGCTGAAGAGGGTGCTATGATTCCCATTGTTGATAATTCGGAATAGAGAGAGCATCGTTCTTGAAGCTTGGTATACGACGCTGTCAAACAAATATCATTGTTCATACATTGCGCAGCACATTGAATAAGAGTTGACACGCCATCAACATCATAGATCTTGAGTGCCTGGTTGCTAACTTGATAGTCAGCATTTCGAGTAATCGTACTATGTTTTGAACGAATATTGCCTAAATGAAAACTCATAAGAATATCAGAGAGAAGTGAAAGTATGTCTAAAAATGCTATTGTCAGATTGTATCTTGTTACATACTGGTAATTGGAATGAGAGAAATGAAATAAATAACTTCGATGAAGCCGATAGTGCAAATGATGTGGGTGTGGATGTCGGTATGGGTATCAGTTTACTTTTAGCTTCGCACCCACACCCTCAAGCGTCAATAATCATTATTTGAGGATGAAATTGTAACTGGAAAATATATTCGAAGTGCGCGTAATCATACAGGAGACAATTTATATTTCTGCAGCTCTTATCGAGCGCTCAATTTGTCAGAAATGCTTGAGAAAGTCGATATCATGTTCGATAGATAGCACACAATAATTCTTACCTTTGGTGGAACATAGGAATACTAATATCAACATACACCAACGAGCCTGGGCCTTTAACGAAAACGACATGGGTGTTGAGTTTCACTTGATTGATCTGTTTGTAAGAAACAAAATCACAACTTGATGTAAGAATAGAAATGCTTATATACTTATCGAACTGACGGAGTTGCCAACAATAGAGTTATTTATGCAAATATCTCGCCGGCCAGCTTGCTTTATACGATGCGAGAAAAAATTATAGAAAAATTAGAAAGAAAAAAGAATATAGAAACACTTGATGTTTGTTTCATTTAAGCACCAAAAACTCCTGACAATGCGCACGCTTTCTACTGATTGTACGTCACAAGAACTTATTTCTCTCTAATAATTTCTTGTGGAAACAGTATAGTAATACTGATTGACTATGAAGTGGAGCTGACAATATAAAAGAAAAGATAATTAGTATTTTTTATTTCTCATACTATGAGAAAGCAAAGTCATGCGGTAAAAATTGCCTTTTTTAACAAACAATCTCAAGCATCAGCTTAAGTTAAAGAACTCAATACTCTAATTGATAAACTATGCAATGCACACATAATCGTTTTCCATACTGCATTATCCACGTCAATATAAGTATTATAAAATGGCTGATAGAACAGATAGCGCTGTATGCAAGAAAAACTCATCTAACATCGTTCATTTCACAGAAAAAAGTTTAGACAAATAGAAAATCATTTACTTTATTAACCCTTATCAGTTGGTTTTTTCCAACTTCCAAAATACACAATAAAGTAAATACGCATGATAAACTGTAAATCGTCATACTGTAGTATTCTTGAAACATGCATCAAAGAAGATGTTTCGGACACAATTATGGTAGCTCAGTTTGCAGACAAATCGTTATGGATAAAATGTTTTAATAACATATGATGAATAATACATACTAGTGCATCTTCACCTTTTTTTGTGGAACGGAAGAATGATAAATGAAGTAAAATACTCATGTACAACATGGTAGGAATTTAGTTGCAATGTACTCTAAAACTGGAGATTAAAATGGTAAAGCTAAAATTAATTTCAAAGTTGACGAGTTTTTGAGATTACCTAAGCCACAAAAAAGAACGGATTTATCTATAAACAACAATGAAACAAAAGAAATGGATTTAACATTATATATTGTGGCAATCATTAAATTTCATATGGGACCAGCTGGGAAGAAAAATACTAAAAAATTTGAATCATTTTCTTGAACATTTTGATAGAAAAGAAATTAATATAAACTATTAAATGAATAATGTCAATCAACATAGACATTTTCAATGTGTCATTGTGTTCATTTATATGATAAAAAATTTGATATACACCCATCGTGCCACATCAAAATTCACAAATGCGAACAAATACATATTACAACTTTTGATTTTAACAATCGAAGAATAGAAAATATAAGAACATCTTTAATCAATTAATATATTATCAATCTCTTTCGAATAATCATTCACTTATTCTTCTAACGTTATTAGAACAAAATTAAATATCAAATAGAAACAATTTTTGAGTAAAATGATGAGAAAGAAATAGAAAAAACTATTATTTAATTAGATATACCTGAAAAGATTTCTCATTATAACACTATTTGAAGAAAGAGAGAAAGTAAACTAGTTCATGAAGTTAAATATCGGTTCACAAAGTAATTTATTTGAAAAAATACACTATTTCTATTTATTAATAAAATGGCTACAAATATTACGAAGAAATTAAAAAAAAAAGAAACAACATTTATCTATTTGAAGTGAATGTTACATATTGGAATAGTGTTATTGATTCTGAATAATCATCAGATATATTATGATATTGGAAAAAGATTAAGAAAAAGCCTATTCAATATTGAAACAATTAGATAATTTATATTAAATTTTCAAATTCTTAGAAAACTTTTTTTGTATATTTTAAATAAAAAATCGCATTTCATTTATTTTAATTACTATTGTATTTGAATATGAAAAGTTTATTATAATGATATTCATATACTTTCTTTTACTTGATTAATTCTTATAATAATTTATCAAGTCTTTCATTTTGTTTCCACTTTACTGATATAATAAAATGTTTATTATATCCGTAATTGAAAACATGCACAAGTAGTACATTTTGAATATCCTTTTTCAAAGTAGAATATTCGAGAAAATACTCTATGATACAACAAAAATTTATTCTTTGTTGCTCGATTTTTTATTTTAAAATGATTTCTTTTGAGAATTTCTTGAAAAAATAGAAGTAAAATGTAGTTCTAACTCTATAACATTTTTCCAATATTGAAAGAGTCTCATATATTTCTCTGTCTCTCTTTCTTGCCTACTAACGTATCCATTTTTATTGATTGCAAAATGTATGACTTTGATGGAAATATTTCTAAAAGTTATAAAGAAAGAAATAACATAAAGAATGTTCTTGAAAGAATAGATCGCTCTCTCATAATTTACTTTTATTGAAATAAACAAAAAATGTTTCTTTACTATATAATGTTACATATTTTAGATGGTGGAGATTAGAGCCCATCGGGTCCGGGTCTTAAAAATTTGTTTTTACTGGGTCCGGGTCCGGGTCTCGAAGCTTTTTATGACCGGGTCCGGATAAAAAGAAATATATTATCGACATGATATTTTTATACTGCTCGGTGAACATGAGAATGCCATTTTGGATTTGAAAACTGGTTGATAGGTTTTCAGAAAACTAAATCAAAGACCTTTCTTTTTTGCTACTTAGTTTTGGTTTTTGGATAGTTAAGACTAAAAATTTTTCTAAAGGTACAGTTCGAGTTCAGACTAGTGCTCGTCGAAATCGGGTCCAAAAAAACGTGGACCCGATGGGCTTTAGTGGAGATCGATTTATGAGAGATTAGTGATCAATGAAGATATTCATTGATGATATGAATGATAGAAATAATGTGTCTCCTTAGTTGGTCTTTAGATTCCATCGAATATTCTAAGTATAAAGAAAACTTTTGATTTAATTCTATAGAATGCAAAATGAATATTAGTTTCGAAATTATATTCATTTTGTTCTTTTATTTTTATTAATCAAGAGAAACTCGGTACAATAAAAGTGTTGTTTGTTAGGACTCTTAATGTAAACAATTTAGCATATTTTAATTTGATAACATTTATTGCAACAAAAGCAGCATGTTAGAAAATATGCACATATCAAACTAGAAACCTAAAGAAAATAGGTTAATCTTTGGCCTCATAAAAGACTTATAGAATACGCGTAGAATTGTTTCTATCTTTTTGTCATACTCGTACTTACTACCCTGTAAACCCTCCCATTGAATAAACAATACAAGAAAATAGTTTGATTTTCTCTATTACGAGACAAAAAATCTAGTTTTCTGTGTGTGTAGATAACATGACGATGATACTATCTAATGATAAGTTGATGGATTAATTATTTAAGAAATCTCTAGTATTTAATTATATAACAAAAACAATATTTCATATACTTTTTCAATGCTATAATTAGATATTTATTAGGTAAAACGATAAAGACTAGATTTCTTGTTTAAAATAATTACAAACAACAACAACAAAATATAATATGTCTGTAGTATTTGAGTTAGTGTTCATTATATAAAATTGAAAATACCAATCAATTTATTTTTGATGTATATTCTAACTTCACTGTTATATAAGAATAAATTTATCAATGCGGCAAATACGGTCAAGTTATCCCATATTTCCAAGAGTGAATAAACCAATCGTGGCACATTGCCTTGGTAATCGATAGCTATAAGAGCAAAACTTGGAACGCATCCAATAAAAACTATACCCCAAATAATGATCGTTTGTCGCAGTAAATTCATATCACGTCGAGTTAGTTTTGGAACTTGAATACTAGCCACAGGTATTTGATTCGTATTATTTATTGGTTGAATTCGACGAGATGATGAGTGGACGTATTTAAATATCGCAAGATTTAACAAAAGTGTAATCAATCCTGGTAGCAATATAATTGAAACTAACAAATATCCAAACGACCATTTCGGGATACTACAATACTAAAAATAAACAAAATCTTTCAATGTTGAAAAATTCTTAATACTTAATATAAAGATATTTCTTGCATGTATAATTCAAAAAAATTCTTACCGCTCCAATAGGTAATGCAAATGGTAATAATAGTAAACATTCAATTATACGTTGAGATACCAAACATAATGCCAAAAAGATTTTTGTTTTGAAAAATCCTTTTGTATGATGTACTATTGTACAGTATCGACTAAGACTCAATGTGAGCAATCCAAATGGTATTTCAGAAACCGCAATAAATAGTATGCAATAGAGAAAATTGCAAAATGGCTGAGTCCAAAAAAAGTAAAGATAAAAATGATACACAGTAAAATACCCTACATAATAACCCGTAGCAAAGAATACACCAGAACAAAGATTCAATACAAGAAGATTGAAAGTATCATGAAATCGACGTAAAAATATAATTGGGATACAATATAACAATGCAATGAGAGCACTAATTCCACTTAAAATAATTTTGACGATTGCAAAGATCAATTCAACATCGACCATTGTATAATATTTGTAATATGCTAAGAATAATCTAATTCAAAAGAAAACAGATCAAGATATTAGGTTTAGTAAGTGTTTCAATATTACCTGATAACAACATTATTAAAACAAGTAACACTCGTCCGAGGACTCGCTTAACTCTTTCTCATAAAAATGCATCTTATTCACATTTACTGGAAAAACAATTGAAAACCGTAGAAAATAGGCTGTCGATGTTTTTTGACCCTGCGGACACACAAGCAATCAATCAGACAATTTATGTTTACTGGACTATTCTCTACGAGGAAAAGAATATTCTTCAAGATCGATGAAAATATTTTTTAGTAATAAAATAATATTGAAGTTTAATTAAATAAAACTGAGCATGGATTATACCAAAAACTTTAGTTTTCTTGGATTTATTAGTAAATCTATCGATTGTAGGACTTTATCCTACAGAATACGAACTATACCACTATTAAAATATGACTATACCTGATCGAATCCGATGATAAAGTATTTTCGTCTTGATGTAGGAAAATATTATTCTTAACTTTACTAAAACTAGCAGTGAGATAACTACTAAATTCTCAGAAAATAAGCAGCGAATGGATACTTTGCTTTTCCTCTAAATAACAACGTAGGCAATTTTTAATATAAATAAATACGCATTTACTTAAATTGATAAATGATCTTCTCATCGTTTCTTTTGCTGTAGTATATATAGTATAGAAAATGTAGAGAGAAATGATGTTTTATCTTTTCTTGTGTTCTACTTTTTCTGGTAGAGAAATATTGTAGATTCCTATTTCATCAATAAAATTAAAAGAATTTTTTCAAAGAAAATGAAACACGTCGAGACCTATTTAATTATTTCTTTTCTATCTTGTCATGTGTATTTGTGTATGAAAAACCTTTGAAAAAAACATTAACTAAGCTTCTTTGAACACATCTAATATAAATTTGTGAGTAATTTATTCTTCGCAATATATTACCCGTTTAGTGCCTTTTGTAGATAAGTTCTTGAAATATGTCAATTAGAAAAATATATTTATTTAACGACTTTATCCTATACGTATAGAAAAAGAGATGGGTACATCTATCTTTGTTAGTTTAAAAATAATTTTTTTCAATTTAATGGAACTAACTATGCAAATATTACTTCTATTATGATAAATTTATATAGAGTAGATGCAATTCATAATAGATAAACATATTCTTCAAAACAGATGAGATGTCTTTTGTATTCATGTCCAGTTTGACGTCAGATGAATGATCTATGATAGTCATTCAAAGATAGAATATGTGCTATACGACATAGTAGTACCATGTAAACACTTCCTTGAAGGCAAAGCTTAGCAACTTAATTCAACTCACAGATCTATTATTTGGATAGATAAGGATTTTCTATACTTATAGCTTTGCTTCAATTCAAATTAAATTAAAAATGTCTATCAAATTTAGCGACTATACATTTTTGAAACAGAAATTCAGAAAAATCAGGGTTTTGAATATGTTTTCTGATGTTTTTCTAGATGACTTTTTCATAAATGTCTACTTCATTCGATTACGACCGAATGAGTTAATTTGAAAACTATGACTTGAATCCAATTTAAAAATTTAGTTAGATATAAATAGAATTAAGATGATGGATTCTAGAAAGATCTATCAATAAAATTGAGTTTAATTGGAAGGAAAACGTGTCATCCGAAGGTTGAGTGAAATACATTGCAATAATCACATATTTGAAATAGATCGAATTAAACAATGGTCTGATGAATTCACGGATTGAAGATGAACTGTCCTATATATAGTTATAAACTATCAAAGTAGGAAATATCATGAATTAATTTTTAATTTTCTTATTAATCTAATTCCTAAATTATTCAAAAAATATCGGTATATACGATATTGTGACATCAGCAATATAGATATATGTTGTAGGCAAAATTTGAATTCCAATTCTGCCTGAAAAAAATCTTAGTCCGTATTGAAGACGGGTGTGGATACGATATAAATATGATACCTACACCCTCAATGTCCAGAACGAGTTTATATTCCTTTTCACAAGATCATTATGCATTCATAGAAGCACTAGTTTTTAAATGATTTTTTTTGCTAACACAACTTCATGTTTTACGAAACTATTTTAGAATAATTTTTTTTCTTTCTTCCCCAGAAATCAAATAGCTATTTAATCATGTTGATATTTGTTAAATCAATATTTTTCAATCACTCTACATCTTTTCATTTCTTTCGATATTTTATTGTTATTTAAATTACTAGTGTAGTGCGTTTAATCGAAAAACAAATCAAAGACTGGATGAAAGCATTAAACACGTGATTATAAGCAAACGATACTAGCGAGAATGATAATTATAAAAGAAGAGAATGACGTTATTATAATATAAGACTATTGTCTATCTCAATATATACTGCTATTGTCTTTCTTCTATATACACAACTAACGCTCGTCCGAGGACTCGCTTAGCTCTTTCTCGTATAAATGCATTTTCATCGCATTTACTGGAAAAGCAATTGAAAATCGTGAAAAATCCATTTTTGACGTTTTTTTACCTTTGCCCCTCTTGATCCCTTCTCATCATGATCATCTAATAGACTTCAGATTCGAACTCCCCGCATCGAAAAACCTTTAGAAGTGTCTTTTCTCGAAAATCGATGTTTTTCTGACCCTGCGGACAGACAAGCAAGCAGACAATTTATGTTTACTGGACTCTTCTCTACGAGAAACAGAATAACCATGAAAATATCTGACACATCTATATTCATATTTACTTTATGAAGTGTTTCTTTCTTGACAATCACCATTCAAATCGTATTTCATGATATAATTGAGACTTAAATTTTATTTAGTTAATAATAGTTTTATAAAAGCATTCAAGATTAAATAGTTTGCTTACAACATTAAAATTTATGATTCTGTCTACAAAAGAAGATATTATTCGATCGATTTCGATCAATACAGTTCAGCACTATTAAGACTATTACTGCCATTATATCCGCCAGTAACTAATACTTTTCCATTTGCTAATATGGATGCTGTATGATATTCTCGTGCAAAATTCATGTTTCTTGTACTTGTCCAACTACCTGTTGTTGGATCATATAATTCAGCACTACTGAGATAAGAACTACCAGATCCACCAGTAACTAACACTGTCCCATTTCCTAATATGGATGCTGTGTGATTTTCTCGTGCAACATTCATGTTTCCTGTAATTGTCCAACTACTTGTTATTGGATCATATAATTCAGCACTACTGAGATAAGAACTACCAGAACCGCCAGTAACTAATACATTTCCATTTTCTAATATGGATGCTGTATGAAATTGTCGCGCAAAAGTCATCTTTCCTGTAATTGTCCAAATACCTGTTGTTGAATTATATAATTCAGCACTATTGAGAGCACTTTTATAATATCCACCAGTAACTAATACTATTCCATTTCTTAATATGGCTGCTGTATGATATTCTCGTGCAAAATTCATGTTTCCTGTACTTGTCCAATTACCTGTTGTTGGATCATATAATTCAGCACTACTGAGATAAATACGACCAAATCCACCAGTAACTAATACATTTCCATTTTCTAATAAGAATGCTGTATGAAAGATTCGTGCATAATTCATGTTTCCTGTAGTTGTCCAAATACCTGTTGTTGGATCATATAATTCAGCACTGTAGAGATAAATACTACCATTATTTCCACCAGTAACTAATATTATTCCATTTCCTAATATAGATGCTGTATGGTATTGTCGTGCAACATTCATGTATCCTGTAGTTGTCCAAATACCTGTTGTTGGGTCATATAATTCAGCACTATTAAGACTATTACTGCCATTAGATCCACCAGTAACTAATACCTTTCCGTTTCCTAATATGGATGCTGTATGATATTGTCGTGCAACAGCCATGTTTCCTGTAGTTGTCCATCCTAGATAAGGTACACAAGTGACAAAAAAAAATAATATTATTCTTGAAATAATTTTAAATCAGTTATATACATATGTGTCCATGCGCTAATCATAAACTAAATGATCTCAGGACTTTAATAAAGTTTTCTCTGTGCTTTTGGATAGAATAAGATCCATGTTGTTGAAACTTTAAATTCATTTAAAATAGATAAGAAGGTTACTAGTGTTTGAGTTTTAACGAATCAATGAAAAGTATGTTATCTTTTTGACTGTGAAATATGCCTGTAACTCAGCTAATAATCAACTTTTGTTTTAATGTCTGTTTCATTGAAGCGCTTTTAATGTGTTATCAGAATCAAACAGCAAGAATATTTTTTTTTGTACTGAAGACCTAAAGTCTAATGGAGTTGTTGCATCTTGAGGGAGTGGGTGTGCGCATGGGTATTCCATTCATTCCACACACCCACGAGATGGTCATAAAATGTGCTCTCTGACACTATATATCTAAATAAAGACTATTCGACAGATATAACCAAAACTTCTAGACATAGCTATCTGAAAGATGGATTGCTTAGCAAACTACATATCAACTAGTATATTACTGACCTGGTATTCCTGTTGTAGTGGTTGATGACGATGATGTTGTTGGTGATGTAGACATGATCTGATCTATATTGAAAGAATGAGATTAAAAAGAGATCGAAAAATCAGACAAAGATTTGTATAAAACTGGGCATATCTTCTTCTACTAGCAATATGTTTAGTTATTAATACATTGCGATTAATTTATATCAGTTCAGATAGCTGACGAATCCTCTCTTTTCTACAATGTTCAATTATAGTTATATCTATATTACAATTGTTGAAAACAAAACTATGATAAATTTATAGTATTTATAATAAACTTACTATATTTCATTGAGATTATTGATTGATTAATAAATATCAATGTAGAATTGAAATTAAATTCAATTAAGATCGAACTAATATTTGAGTAAAATAATTGGCAAGTTTGATTTATTGAAAAATAATTTAATGCAAATATTATGTCTTTTGATTTTATCATTTTACAAATACATTGATTTTCAGTTATATTCCACAATGATTTGTATGCGTTACCAATCACTATATTATTCTCTATTTTACCAATAAGAATACAATCACAAGAAGAAAATATCAGTACAAACAAAAATATCCAAAACATGTTTCACTACTTCATGCGCTAAACATTCTCCTTAAAATTGTTTAAACAACTTCTATTACTATTTTCTTTTTTTTCAGTTCTTTAGTTTAATATTTAATCATGGCAAAAATAAATGCTATATATTATTTGTTGAACACATGATGAACAACATACTTTCATGATTATACTATATGCAAAACGAGTAGGACAACAATAACAAAAAATACGTAGTTACAAGCGAAGTGAATATTACTTAAGTTGATATAACTGCTTTCATAAGATTGAAATTAGAATCATTGAATGGAAAGAGAAAAAGAAAATAGCATTTATCTTCGCATGTTATAGTTTCTTTTGATTAAATTATGTTTCGACTATTCATCAAATATCATGAAAGAGAGAACGCAAGAAAAAAAAAAAGGTTTACGAATTAGCAAATTGTTCAACGTACATGTTCAGTAAACATGTTTCCATTTGTTTTCTATGCAACAATCTTTAAAACTGACAAAAACCATTTTATGTTAAATAAACAAATGAACACAGAGGACTGATAATATTATCATGCAGAAGAATTGAGGCACAAAAAAATCATTTTAAGTTAATCGTCAGCATCCTTGTGGTCTGGCTATTCGATGTCGTATATGATGCGAATACTTTACAATTTATCTATATAATAGTATTATTTTTGTTGAAAATAAAATACGCAAGAGAAATAGATTCAAAGGGAGTCAATCGTTCACTTTTATATTTTTCTGGATCGCGTGTAAGCCCTATAAACAAACGACTTTTTACTTCATATAACTCTTCTTGTAGTCAAGGAATTATTCAATTTATGAATAGCAATTAATTACTTCAGTGACTATCATCCTCACTCTACTTTAGTATTATGAGAGTATATACTGATTTAATGTGATTTTTATTACAATGGAAATATAATTTAATTCAGTGATATTTTTTTTCATAAATTTTCTTAAGTATTGAAAAAAAACAGTTGCGATTATTATCTTTTCTTTTAGCGCTACTTTCGTTAAAAAATTTCAATGGACGTTCATATTATCCAATAATATTGCTTGTTCATTTATATGTATGTATATGTATATATCTACTCACTCTAAATCAAAGTCCATTATCTGTATAGAAGATGCCTCATTTAAACTTATCAGCGGTTAATCAAAATTTACAATTATACTATGAAATACATGGTTCAGGTGAGAATAAAATATTACTTATCATGGGTTTATTAACCGAAGGTGCTGCTTGGTCCCGTCAGGTAAAATATAAACTTATTCAATACTGTATTTAAAATTTTTCTTTTAGATTGAATTTTTTGCTCCGAAATCTGATTATCAAGTATGTAATAAAATTTAGTTCAAAATTTAGCTCTGTATATTCTTCTTTTTCATTAGTGTGTAACATATGATAATCGTGGATGCGGTCGTTCATCTGCTCCATTATTTCCATATTATACTACAAATCAAATGGCAAAGGATGCACTTGCACTTATTGATCATCTACAATGGAAACAATGTCATGTTGTTGGTATATCAATGGGTGGAATGATTGCACTTGAATTTGCATTATTAGCACCAAAACGAATTCTTTCTTTAACATTATTAGCAACACATGCTGGTGGTCTTTCTGGACAAGCTCCATTTTCTGGTATTAATCATATCTTACAATCAATGGTATTACGTGATGAGAATGCTGTAATAGAAAATGTTATGGCAATGCTTTATAGTAAAAAAACACTTGCCGATCCAGAAAAACGAAAAGTTAGAAGAGAAAAAAAAGATTTTTATTTTAAAATCATTCGTTTATATTTAGTCGTTTTATGATTATCATATTGAACGATTTCGAAAACGTATTCCACCATCACTTAGTGGACTTATAGGTCATATAGCTGCTGTTGTTAGACATTATATTAGTTATGCAGATCTACTTAAAATTCGTTATTCACCATTTGAATGTTTAATTATGGTTGGTACTGAAGATCGACTTGTACGAGAATCAAATTCTTATATGTTACAACGTGTAAGTTTTGTTTTATTTAGAATTAATTAAAAATATTTTTCTTTTAATTTAATATTCTAGGTACTTGGTTGTCGTCTTATTAAATGTGATGGTGCTGGACACGGTCTACAAGGTGAATGTGTAGAAGAAATTAATCAAGAATTATTTAGTAGGAAATAAAATAATATTATTTATTTGAAAAAAAAATGATTTGATTATATAGAAATGTTTGAATCGATTCGTAAAAATGATTCAATCAAAAAATCAGACACAAATATTTCAAACGAACATCAAACAGAAATATTAGCACTTGAACAATGTTGTCAACACCGTACACATTGTCTTGTATATGATATAATCGGATTTGTAAAGGTAATAAGATTCAATCTTGTATTCATAAACTCAGTCAAATGATTATCATTCTAAAAGAAGAGTTTATCGAGTTTTGAGTTAAGTAGAAGATGCTAAAACTTTTTCTCGCTGGTATAAATTTACTGGATGAACTTAAAATAAAGTACATCAATTCGTTACGCATATACAAATCGATTAATATGCAGATTTTTTTCATATTTCAGGGTCTCTTTCTTGGTATGATTCTTTACAGTTCATTATCAATTGTTGGTTTAACAAAGACACAATTAGCTGGAATTCATTTAACCTTCGAAAGTGTTATATTACTTGCTTGTTTAAAGTAATGATGATTTATTACTCTATTTTCTAATTTATTCTTAATTACTTTCAGTGGTCTTCGTCGTTCGATTGCATGTGTATTTCGAACATTTCGTGCACGACAATTTGTTAAAAAACATCATTTACAACTTGATCGAGCCACTCATCAAGGTGGTATTGGTATTACATTACCTGAAAAATCTAAAACTGGTATACCATCTGATTGTGGTTTTGAATTTCCTATTCATTCGTTAATAGTCATTGCGAATCTCATTGGTATTATTTATTGGTTACGCCCATATGGACAAAAAATTTAATTTTTATTTTACTTTTTTTTATTGTATAGATGTTTTAAATAAAGAATAATCTAGCAAAGGTTGATAAGATCTAATGAAACAGAAAAAAAAAACTCATTTTGATTCTATTACTTAAAGATTATACATAATACCTCGAGTATTTTTTTCTTTATTCTCCGATCATATTTATTTCTTTATATACTTAAAATGAATGGTATGTTAACAAATGTCTAAACAAATATTGATATATATATATGAAAAGAAATAACACACAGAAGATTTTCAATCGTTATAATTTGTATAATGAACAATTGTTCTCAATATTTTTTATTCCTGTTACTGCTGCTATCAAGTTCAAAATAGTAATGTATAACATTAACCTTGGAATTATTTCTAACGATCGATAGTATATTTCCCTAGTGATCGATTAATTAATTTTTTCTTTCCGTTTTTATAATCAATACCGGAAGAAATAATGGAAGGATAAAATGAACATTTCTCTCGGTTTTTTTTTCTTCTTTTGCTTCCTAAAGAATCCTATCTATTTATATAAAATATTTCTTTTGCTATGTGTTTTTTTTTGTTTGATTTACATGACATACGCGAGAACGAACAATGCGTCAAGAATTGCCATGATACGTGCGCTAGCTCGACCGTCACAGGTGAGAAAAAGAGAAAAGGATTGCAATGCAATGCGATGTTTGAAGGTAAAAAGCAGAGAAAAAAAAGACTCAAGAGAAAAAAAATGTGAAAGCAAGTAAGCCTTTTTCTCTTCTTTTTTTTTCTATGCGCTTCTTCGTTATATTTGTCACCAACACATTACGGTAAAGATGTTTCAAATAGATTTATATGTCGATTAAAATCTAGATAGATTATATTACCCTTCATGTTTGTTTTTTTCAGGTACTTATTTTGTTTATATACACGACAGATTTATAAATCACTTTTCTCATTAGTAATATATCTGTCATTATTCTTTTGAACTGACGACCTTAAACATAGACAACTATTGTGTATTTACTTATAATTTATTTAATTGTATAGTGTTTTTGTATCTTATAAGACACAAAAGAATATCAATATATATGTCTTAAAGAAAAGAGTGTTAGTGATATATGAGAATTTATAAAAGAACAAAAAAAGAAACTTTTAAAGGGCAAATTTGTATAGTCTATAGATAAGTATACCATTGTCCATAAATTTAATTGATTTTGTCAGCTGAAAGTAAGCGAAAAAAGAAAGGTAAAAACCTGCCGAAGTTGAGTTATTTATTCAATTGTTATGTAGGTGTATTGATGATGTCATTTACTCATCTTCAACGTCCGTTTTATTCATCTATCTAAATATATTGTCATGTTCGATCATTTTGTTTTATTTCTTTCTATTCTTTTTCTATATTTGTCATCGCTTTTGTCTAAAGAGTTCGATCAAACTAAAAAAAAGAATGACACAATCTACTTCACAAAATTTACATGTAACAAATATGACAAATGATGAACTTGAACTATTGAAAAGACTTGAGGAAGAGAATAGGTAAATAATAAATATTCAATTTATATTTTCAATATAATTAATTTCTAATCAATATATTTGTTTTTCTCTTCATATAAAGACGTATCGAATATGATTTAAAATCACCTGCAAATGCGCCGCAAAATAATATTGTAAACACACGATCACCTGAATTACATCATAAGCAAATACGACAAGATTCAATTTCAAGTGATGCGAGCAATTTAACGGTCGATAATGATGGTATGATTTTCGATAAAATCATGTATTTGTTTTTTTCTTACTATTTATGAATCATATATATGTACATAGGTAATCTTGAAAATGAATGGAATACTTGGAATAGAATAATTAATAATTGGACAATATATATGAAAAAAAAACCACAATGGATTAAAGTAAAATTTAATTAAACGATATTAAAAATATCTTGTTTTGTTTTTCATATAGGATACAATTCGAGCCGGTGTTCCAGTTCATTTTCGTCCATTACTTTGGCAATGTTTAGCTAAAGTTGATTCATCAAATGCTAAACAAAAATATGCTGATTATATGAAAATGACATCACCATGTGAAAAAGTTATTCGAAGAGATATTTCACGAACATATCCCGAACATGAACTTTTCAAAGAAAAACATGGTATTGGTCAAGAAAGATTATTCAATGTGATTAAGGTTTGAATTTTCTAATACAATCAGTTATTTTGTGTTGTACAAAAAAATACATTTGTTCTAGGCTTACTCATTATATGATCGTGAAGTTGGTTATTGTCAAGGGATTGGATTTATTGTTGGACTTTTACTTATGCATGTTAGTTTTATAATTAAATGATTTTTTTTATTCGATTTTATTTATTGACAGATGCCTGAAGAAGAAGCATTTGCTGTACTTGTATCTATATTACACGATTTTGGAATGCGTGATATGTATAAACCAGATATGTTTTATTTGGGATTATGTATATATCAATTTGAATGTATGGTTCAAGTATGTCATTTATTTTATTTATTTCATGTTATGAAATGTTTTATTTGATTAGGAATTTTTACCAGATCTTAATCGACATTTTCAACAAGAAAGTTTTAATACATCAATGTATGCATCCAGTTGGTTTTTAACATTATTTACAAATCAATTTCCATTTACTGTTGCTTGTCGTACGATGGATATGTTTTTAAGTGAAGTAAAAAATCGATTAAATCGGTTTCAAAATCTAGATTTATATACATCAAATATTTGATTATATAGGGTATAGAGATTATTTTTCGTATGGGTATTGCACTACTTGATATTCATCAAGATGAATTAATGCTTTTATCAATGGAAGATATGCTAAAAGTACGTATTATGTTCACGTTTATTTATGCATCTATGTATATATCATAATCATTCGACAAACGATTGTCATTGAGTCTATAAGTCGAATACGAATACGTAATCAGTACGTTGGCGTTAACGATACACTTTTACGTCAGCTGTTCGTTATATTGTTATGTGTGATTTTATTTTTTACACCTTTCACATTGTGATATTTTATTTTTGAATCGAAAGAAGCAACAAAAAAAACGAGAGCCGGAAGAATAACAAAATCAAATAGACTACATATAGATTGAGTATTATAGATATTATATATATATATGTGCGTGTGTGTGTGTACCAATCCAGTTATTTGTGCATGTTTCGGTTCGTCGAAGAATAGAATAGAAAAAGAAAGAGAAAGAGAGAATAAATGACACCATTGCAGCTGCAATGATTGTGTATATGTGTGTGCTCGTTTTTGTTCTGTCCAAATGAAAGAGAGAGGAGACATTTATAACTCACAAAAAAAAGGAGCGAAAGAGTAGACGTCTATATCAATACTCATACTTTGTACTCAACGTTAATTTACACATATATGGACCGTCGTTTACATGCTGTTCAAGATCGGCTAGTCGAACAATGTTCACAGACTTTTAAAAGTGTTCAAGGTTCAATGTCTGCTGTTACATCTGTAAGTTGCTGACCGATTTCAAACAGAACAAAGAAAAATTGAATACAATCGTTATTAACAGAACAAAAGAAAGAAAGAATTTCAATGTGTTTATTCACGAATTTATAAAGGAATCATTAAGTAGTATATAAATATATATATAGTCTCACCTCATACTTTCTCTTTATCATTAAAATAGAGTGCTTGTTAATTATCTCGGAATGTATTTGAAAAGGTTTTATTCTAAATATATTTTTTTTCTATTTAGTATTTTCAAAAAGATGTACCTATCAAGCATGAAAATGATCATGAATCTTTATTTCAACGTGCTTTTTCTGTGCAATACAATGGAAAAAAAATGAAAAAGTATGTATATAAAATGTATATGTCGTGTTGAAGTTACATTGATCGATGAAGTTATGTTAGATTAACTAAATAACATATAATTATCAAAAAATCGATAATATTGATCCTTAAATAATAGATGTCTAAACTTATTTTTATCAAGAAATAAGATATTTAACTTTGTCATGATTGTAGATCTATTCCACTAAAACTAATATTGCGGTATAGTAAATAGATTCCAATAATCACTGTGACATAAAATGTCAAGACTGATAAAGCAAGTATTTATCTAATGATGACAGTACAGACATCATCAGTGTAAAACATAACTAGTGCAGGGTATAGAATAGTTGGTTAAACTGATAGTACTGAGATGTGGTAAATATGAAAGGTTTAATCTGATGAAATCTTCGCTTGAAGTCAGAGTACTATTCATATCAATCTGATAAAATAAAATATCTTATTTCATATTCAGTTGATCGATAATAACTTCGACATGACATATATACATATTTATATATCAATTGTTATATTATCTTGTATAACAATAGATTAGAAAAAGAATATACCGTTATTCGTAAAGAAGAGCAAGAAGAACAAATTGAAATACGTGTATGTAAATTTCATTTGATATATATATACTTGTAGGTCATATGTTTCGTTTTGTTATATATTTAGAGATTAAGAAATGAAAATCGTTTATTAAAACAACGAGTTGACAATTTAGAAAAAGTAGGATTTAGTCTATTATTGATTTATCATACATAATTTCAATTAAATCTATAAGGAAAGTGCAACATTAGCAAATCGTTTAATTGAAGGTCAGGTATCAAATGCACAATATGCGGAAGAATCATATCAATTAAAACGTGAAAATTGTACTTTAAAAAAACAAGTCGATGAAAAAATTAGTCAGAATAGTAATAAGATTATACCACAGAACAATATTCAAAATTCATCAGATTCCACTGTAACATCAAATGATGAAGAATTAGAAGCTCTACGTGGTACAATCGATAAATTAACTATAGTAAGTTTATTTATTTAATTTCTTGAGAATATAAATTTTATGTCTATAGGATAATCGTAATTTACAATCTACTCCACATATTGAAATAGCTTCTCTACAAGAAGAATTAACTCTTGTTAAAATGCGTGATGCTGAAGCTCAAGTTAATATGAATGAACTTCGTCAACGTATAGCTGATCTTAATCGTGAATGGCAATTACATGATAGTACATGTAAAACAATTCGTGAAACAAATCATATAAATGATCCTAATCCAAATAATGATGCATATGATTTAATTGCTCATGAATTATTATCTCTTAAAATGCGTGAAGCTCAAACAGATTGTGATAATAAACTTCTTCAACAACAAGTAATGGATATTGACACACAAAGACAAGTTTTATATAATCAAATAAAACGACAAGATGATGAAATTCAACGTATTCGTGTTGAATTCGAAGAATCTCGAGTACGTGAAAATGAATTACGTTCACAATTACATGAAATGAAACATCAAATGTACGATGGAGAATTACGAGTAAATTAGATATATATATATATGATCATAAATTTTTATTTCAACTTGTTTTGTTTAGCAAAAAGAAGATTCAATGATGTTACGTATTCGAGAAGCTGAAAGTACTCAGACAATAGGTGATTTACGTCAAAGAATAGCTGAATTAGAAATTCAAGTAAATCAATAAAAATAAATTTTTTATCTTTTTTATTATTATTATTATATAGAATCAAGAATTAATAACACGTGATCAAATAATGGATGATAAAGATCTTGAAGATAAACTTCTTGAACTACAAGATGAGGTTTGTATTCTAAGATAGTAAATTTTCTTTTGTATTAAATTATATTATAGAAGAATTTTTCTTTTCAATCAACAAGTATTTTGATTTAATTAATACAGCTTATTTTTCTATTGCTGCTATATTATATCCATTTTTTTTCACAGGTAAGACGTATACGTCTTACACGTAGTACTTCATTACCTTTAAAACGTGCAAGTTTATTGTGTTCGAGTATATCATGGGCGAAAAGTGATACTATTGATGAAGATGAACACTTAGTAGTTGATTCGAGTGAGATTTGCTCATTGCTAATCAATAATAACTTAATAATAATATTATTGCTTTTTCAAAAAAAAAAAGATTTACGACATATTTCTATTTGTTTTTATTTATTTATTTATAGGTGATACGTCTTCGTTTGTTGCAGACTCTACACCGTAAACACTCCACAGCAACAGAACTTAATCGTACAGACTATGAAGAAAGTGACGATGAAAGTCTAACGTCTCCTTTATCATCATCATCAGCAACTAATCGTTTAAGTTCATCATCTATTATTCTTTCTCCCAGTTCATTTATTTCACCTAATCATCGTCTTCGTCAATCGACACCTTCGTTATTTCCTACAATCTCATCTTCACTACCATCAACATCATCGGCTAGTTAATTAAACCAGAATTCCAATGGTGCTTCATCTTATTTTTTTTGTTCTTCTTCTATGTAAATAAGATCGTTTTATTATTGCAATATAGCCGGTTTCATGAGAATAAAGAACGGAGAAACCAGATTTGATTATTTTCGATATTTAAAATTTAAGAAAATCTTATATTTTAAATATCAGTAATTGCAAGAAACAAACTACACAATAGGAAAAAAATGAGTTATTATAGATCCTTTCTTGTAAATCAAATATGATCTACTAATATCCAAGACTATATGTTATTGTCTTAAATTATCAGGTAACAAAATCATTTTACTAAATAAAGTTTTAATTTTACTATATACACGGTACTTATCTAATATAAATTATACATACATTGAAGTCAACGACAACGATGTAATGACCACATTTTAAATCAAAATATTCGACTGATTTTTCTTAGAAAATTCTCTATTTGTAAATATTCTACATAGGATTATAGATTTACAAAATATTTATCTATAACAAAATATTAATCAAAATCATCCATTTGATTTTCCTACAGTAAGAATACTTTGAAGTTTTTCATGTATAGTCAAATAATTTAATTCATTCTTTTGAGTTAATTTTAAGACATAATATATATGTAATGAAAATAGTAAAGTTTATTAATATGCGAGATGTATTATCAATCTATTTTACAAAAGAGACAGAGAGAACAAATTGTTTTTTTTGTTGAGCTTTTATTTAAAAAGTTCCATCATTCTTGAAGGTGTGGATGCGAGTGATATATGCTTCAATGACTATTGAAGTAGTTGGAATACAAAAGTATGCATGTGCTAGATTTTTATTTATGCTTTCTTATTCTTTTAGATTCATTATATAAATAATTAGAAAACGGTTTTTGTTGAACAACTCTTCAATCTAATTGTTTGTCTGCTGTTTAGTTAAGCTAAAAGTAAAGTGATTTATGCATCAATGATCATTGAAATAATGCAGATACAAAAGTATACCTGTGTTAGATTTTTATTCAGTTTTCATAATTCGTTTAGATTTTCTACGTAAATACTGAAGAAAAAATAGCCTTGCCGATTTATTATTTAGAACGGTTAGTTTTTTTTGTTAAGATAAAAAACAATTGTAATATGCATCAATGATTATCCTAGAAAACGAAGGATACAATTCTATAATCCCCTATTTCTGTTCAGTTTGTTTATAATTACAACTAGTACATTCGTCTAGTTTTTTCTACATCAATCACCCTTGAATATTTTCAGACAGTTATTGTCAACATACTATTTATATAATATATTTGGATATACTAATTCTTCATAGATCGAATAGTATATTATCGAGTAATATCATATCTTCATTGCTCTAAACAATCACAGAAATCAGCAGCTCGAGATGTACAAGCATTCCAGCTGATTCAAACTCAATTTGTTTCTGGTATTGCTTTTTTCACAGAAAAAATAGCAATTTACACAAAAATATATTAAAAAATGAAATAAAGTGCTTTCATCGTTCATATAGATAGGGGTCTATAATGAATTATTACTGAGGGTTTTGGTAAATATCGTCCTGAATTTCTTGAAAATATTAATGACCATAATGAATTATTCTATAAAATGATTTGAAGTGGATATTCACTCTTCACAAAAATCATAACTGAATTGAAATCATTTATAAAAATTATTATTTTGTTGAAAATATTTCAGGATTAGATTAAGATTTTTCATTAAGAATGGCAAAAGAAAATCGATTATTAGCTTTTTAAGATAATTTACAAGAACAATTTGTAGATGATAAATCATTAATAGTAAGACAAATTTCTTATGAAGTTAAAAGAAGTAACAAAAATTAAGGTGAACAATACAATCTTACACAGATGAGGTATGAAATACCTAGTATACTAGATATTATTGTCATTAATTCTGGTTTGAATAATATAGGTAGTTTTCTTAGATATGGAAATGGTTTATTTTCAAATTAAACAATATATTGAACTGATCCATCTTCATCTTATCGGTTCGTAGCTGTAGGTTATATTAACAATGACACCATTCTTGATATTGCCGTCACTAATTATGCCACGAATGAGACGAGCGTACTTCTTGATTATGACAATGATACATTTGCAAATGTAATTCTTTATTCAATGAGATATGGATCAGATTTATTTTCTATTGTCTTAGATGATTTTAACAATAATAATAAGTTGGATTTTATCGTGGCAAATTATGTTATTGATAATTTTATTTTTCTATTATTTATTCAATTATCTATTTATGATAAATAAAATTATTCTTCGAATAATTCAATGTTTTTCTTGATTAGAAAGATTCTGTAGAAGTACGGTACAGTTTTTACTCTAGATTACAATAAATCAATTAATGATATAGTTTACTGTATTCAACATTTTGATAACATCTCTTCAATATATTTCTAATATTTGAAAATTTCATATATAAAAATCGAAGAAGTTTACAGTAATATTCACATTATTTATTCTATATGACTTTTCATACGGAATCAATTATTGAACATGGATGAGAATGTGAGGAGTGGGAGAAATACAGTCATGCACATCTTACTCTTTAAGATGTACACTTGATAGCGATTTAAAATCTTTTCTAAGTATGAAATATCTGAAATAAGGTGCATCTGACAGTTTTTAACTCACATAAACTAAATAATTAACACATATTTATCTATTAGAACTTGAACGTCATTCCAACACTACAATTAACTGTTTCATAGGTAAAATATTCTTATAACTCTTCAGACTTCTTTATTTATCGTTAATAATAATGCACATTGGTAAACCTTATGCAAAGAGAAAAAAGGAGATTTTAGTATAAAAACGTATCAGCATCAACAAAGCAGAAGAAGTCAATCAGAATAAAATAAAAATCATATACGTATATTAGTGCCTATAGTCTTGTGGACGTAGGCATGAGTGCATCATATTCTTATCTGTTACTTACACTAACATTCACACACTTTGCACTTATTATTCTTCTTTTGAAAAAATACTTTCTATAAATTTATCGGTTTTGACTATTGGATAGTTCTATTATAATATGATATGATTAAACTCTGAAGTTTACTATTATTCAAAATAATTGAATGATAAACATAGTACGAAACAAAAGTTTGATTTTTCAATACGTTCTTCTATTGTTTTTCTTATCACAAGTCATTAGTAAATAGGATCAACTTTTTCTTCGAAGCTCCTTTCAGTTGAATTGTATATTCCGAATACTATTCAAGGGCATATACATGATTGTAAAAGGCACATTATTTCTGACGTAAATTATGTATCAACTACTTTACATATTGACTGAATGCAATTACAATTATTTGTATGTAATAAAAAATGATTTAGATGAAATTTTCAGCAAGTTCGTTAAAAATGATTAGTTACGAAACTTTTTCATAATATATATTTGATATCAACAAAATAGTTTTGCGGAATTAACGTCTTTATTAAAATATTTCATATATATTTTTGGAAAAAAATTATATAATTTAAGATGATTTTAATAAGTTCTTATGTATTTCATGACAACATTAAAAGAAAGAAGAAGAAGAACAAGGTCAGTATTTATTTAGACCTTTTAGGATTTTTCGATTTGTGATTATAATCAGCTGGTTGAAATGCAAGATTCTCCCAATAGATCCGTTTTCCACGTTGTTGTTGTTGATCATCACTATCTGATGCTGATAAAAACGATGAACTATCAACTGTTGGATGTACCAATTGTTGTTGAAATCGTCTTATTGGCAAACCAGCTTAAAAAAAGAAATAAATATCTATAGAATTCAAAATATTCTACATACATAAATAATTGGCAGCTCCTGAACGTTGTAAAAACCATTCATTATTATTTTCAAGTTTCGTCTGATGCTGTTCAGCATTGAATAAGGGTAAAATTAATAATGAGAGGAATAAATAGATAAACATTTCTGTAAACAGCTGAGTTTTTCGGATCTTGTAAAAGAAAAAATATTCATTAATGTATACAAAAATGTTTTGAAAACTCTTCTTTCTATACTAATACTAATAACAGACTCATCATAAGTCCGATAAAATATTCAGTCTTTATTAAGCATACTCTTATAAAATAATAACTCATTCTTAAAAGAAGATTTCGATTACTTAAATTTCCTCTTTGACTATATAATTTTGTTCCGCATATTACTATTCAAAGATTATACTTAAGTGATAGTTTCGTCTTCTAATAATGTAAGAAGATTATTTATATTTGAATAACAAATCAAAATATAGTATAAAGTTGATTGAGAAAATATACAAGTGTACTTATCTTAATATATGTTGCAAATAAACGTTAGATAGAGAGAGAGAAAAAACCTGGCTATACGAAATAATATGTAGGCGTATTCAGTTTTGTTTTAGGCGATTGTATCAAGCGTAATCATCATGATTGTAAAATGAAATCGATAAATATTCTATTAAGTCAAGTAATCGACTTTCTATCTATAAGGCAAATTCATCTAGCAGAAAAATGATTTGCCCTCTAGTGACCTCTATTTGATCCATAAGTTCATATTATAAATAACATTGAATAATGAATAAATAATATTGAAGAAAAAAAATTTTTTTTGCTCAAATCTTTTTATAATAAGAATAAAGATTTAAAAAATGAAAATCTATTGGTAATCGATTTATTGACCGATAGATTAATTTAATTGAGTAAATTCATCATTATAAGTTCAATCGATATATTAAAATGACTGAATTCGTTCAATCAATTAATCAAGGAATTCCGAATGTAAGATATTGCGAAAAACAAAGAGAATTAAATCAATATTTTTATATTTAGCTTCAACTTGGATCAATGAATGATATAGATAATTTTGATATAGATCGATTAAATAGTTCATTAAAATATGATGATAATCATATTTCTCAACCTATCATTGAAAATAATAAAGAAACAAAAAAATTGAAGAAAAAAGTATAGAAAATAATTTAGAAAAAAAACAAAAGATTTTTTTGTTTTATAAATTTAGAAAGAAAAAGAACAACAATCTCAATCGAACAAAAAAATAATCAATATGCAACCTGTTCAGAAATCTAAAGCACGAATTATTTTATTAGATGATACTGAAGAATATGTTGCTTTGAATGTATATATACAGAAATTGATTCCTTTTTTTTAAATAGAACATCTTTTTTTGTATTTTAGAAAGAGGATACGGGTAAAATGTTATATACTCGTGTATGTGATTTAATACGTTTAGAAGAAAAGGATTATTTCGGTTTAAATTTTATTGATAATGAAAATAATAAAGTATGTTAGAATTAAAATAAATATTAGTGTATAATTGTATTCATATATTTAGTGTTGGCTTAATAATGATAAATATGTTAAAAGCCAATTGAAAGGTAAGATTTTATTGTTTAAGAAATTCGATGGAAAAATATTTTCTCTAGGTATTCATGCAATATTTTATTTACAAGTTAAATTTTATCCACCAGAACCAATTTTACTTCAAGAAGATATTACGAGGTTAGTATTTTTTATGACAAAAAAAAGAAGGAGGAAACGAATCAATACTAGTTGACAGCTGCACTTGTTCTTTTTTGAGAGTAACGTAATTTTACCAAGGGAAATATTTCATATTTAAATTGTTTAGCAGAGGTGTAACGCCCCCCCTGCTTTGGAAAAATTGTAAAATCGAAAAAGGTTTTTTTCGTGTTAAATTTAAACAACAATTTTTGCTGCGCCTCCTCTGCCATCGGTACGTCCTTGTTGTTTTTTTATCAACTAGTACCGAATTGATGGGTGACAAAAAATCCAAATCAGTAAAATGAGAATAAATTCTACACATACGATCTCTAGTCGAATGATTAGATAGAATCCATATATTAACCCTTTAACGGGCGGTGGAACATATATGTATCACTTTTTTTTCTTTGCGATCATAGGGTTACGGTGAAGTGAGGATAGTTATTTTGATATAAAATACTATGGTACAGCATAGATTGAATATATCCATGAAGGTGTGGATGCAGATACCATGGTAACACCCAGAGTCACAGACACAGCCGCACCCATACCCTAATAATCTGCATCATAGCTATAATTCTATACGAAAAAAATTGCTCATTCAAAATGCACCCGTTAGAGGGTTAAGCTATTTAGATTTATTCTTTATAAAATATTTTTATAGATATCAATTATGTCTTCAACTTCGACAAGATATTCTTTCCGGAAAGTAAGTACATATTATATTATTATAAATATTAGTAATTACTTTTTTTTACTTATTTATAGATTACCTTGCTCATTTGTTACTTATGCTCTATTGGGTTCATATACAGCTCAGGCTGAATTAGGAGATTATAGTGAATCGGATCATGGAATAACATATGATTATCTTAAAGATCTTCAATTTGCGCCTGTACAAGATGATGAATTATTAAAACGTATTCATGAACAACATAGACGACATAAGTATGAGTTTGTTTGTTTTTTTCTTAAGTTTTATTTTATTATTTTTACTTGTAGAGGACAACCACCCAATGCAGCTGATTTACATTTTCTTGAAAATGCAAAAAAATTAGCTATGTATGGTGTTGACATTCATTCTGCAGAAGTATGTTATATATATTTTTAATTGTAAATATAATTTATCGATTCAATAAATTCTAGGATTCGGAAAATGTTGATATTAATATTGGTGTTTCAGCTAATGGAATATTAATTTATCGTGACAAATTACGTATAAATCGTTTTGCCTGGCCGAAAATATTAAAAATATCTTATAAACGAAAATACTTTTTTATTAAACTACGACCAAGTGATGTACGTATTTTTCTATTTAATAATTAATTACTAATCGAAAAAAATGATATTCTTTAGTTTGATCGATACGAAAGTACTATTGGTTTTAAACTACCAACATATCGTGCAGCGAAAGCTCTATGGAAAATTGCTGTTGAACATCATGCTTTTTTTCGGTATGATTTTCTTTAAAATAATTAGTTTTTCTTTCAGTCTTAAGGATAAATGTGTAAAGACTAACGTTAGTTTTGAAGTTGATCTGATCGAGATGAATAAATATTTATTTTTTCATTAAAGACTTCGTCGACCAGAAGAAATTCGCAAACGACCTGTCTTACCAAGATTTAATTCAACATTTCGTTACACAGGAACATATACATATCATCAAACTCGACAATTATTACTTGACAGACCTAATCCTGATTTTGAACGATCATTAAGCAAACGAATGTCAAAAAGTCTCAATATTTGTAAGTTAAAATTAATTTTTTAAATTATTCATTCGTATATATGTGTATATATATTTACAGAGGATTATTTTAATTCAGGTGATAGCTAAATGTCAGTTGATGCTACTTCTTCATTTTAACTTGCTTATTAAACTTATTTCATAATTTATTTTCATTGAAAATAACTTATTTACTTTTAGCTACAGGTGAAACTAATCGACCATTACCACATCCGCAAACCATTGAACCATTTTTTCAAACACATCAGATATCGATTCCTGAGGTATATTATTACTCTATTATTTCATTTTTTTCAAAAAACAAAAAATATATATGTGTATCAATTTTCTCTAGAGTTAGTTTTTGAGGTAATATCGAAAAAAAACGAAATGCATGAATTTGCTGTTTGACATGATTGTTGTGATTTATTGTATATTAATAGTTAATTCATTTTTTTAGAAAGATGAAGATGAAGACACACCAACACCGGAATATGC
>CAJNOI010000020.1:776867-862949 GCA_905250115.1 Adineta steineri | reverse complement strand
AAGGTAATAATCGTTTGCTGATTGGTAACATCTGTTCATCAACAGAAATAGTCCTGATATAGAACATAGAATCGTGTGTTTAACAGTATTTACATCAAAATTACATAAAATTGTTGCGTGATACATAGTAGAGAAATAAAATTTTTTGATAATAGAATACCTGGAATTTTTGTTTCCTTAATTGAATTAAAAACTGTCATGAAACTTAATAATTTATCATGAATGTACTTAACTTTGATATTAATATTTAACTAATAATATTACAGCTGGATGATTTTGATTAAATCATAAAGTATTTGTCTATTTTAGGAATTATGCTAGAATCGAGATTGCATCATACGAGCAGACAAAACAATAAAATTGACGAATTTTTCTCCAGAATATAGAATAACATCATATAGATATTTTATTTTTCGAACAATATTATATAGTTTTTACAGTTCGTTTGAAGTTTCGATTACAATTTTAACAACACGAAAAAAAATTACCAATAGTTTTGAAACTTGTGTTGCTATTTTTAATAAATATTTTACTTATTCAAATTCGGCACCAGATCGACATGATGTGGCATCAAGTGGATGAACTCGATGGTGATCGTTACAACACCATCCTGCCAACGCTTCATATGTTTTCATTATAAAATGTCTCACCTGTCGACGATATCGTGATGATGTTAACAAAAATATATAAAAATTTATCTAAACAAAAAAGTATTCATAATCACAAGTCTTCTTCAAAAACTATGAATAAACACTTACTGCATGGCTCAAATAGGCTAATACAAGAACAACTGCTTGTATCCATCGATCGATTGCATATGCGATTGTATTTCCTTTAGGAATGTTCATATTAAGTGAATAGATTCGATAGATAGTAAAAGGTAGTTGTAGTATCACATAAAATATTACTCGAACAAAGATAATTGCTGTTAATTGTTGATCAAGTCGTCGACGATTAATAGGAATTTGACGTCGAACTATATGACGAACATTTCGATATGCTAATATGCTAAATAATGATGATACACATATTGGAAATAAACCATTAATAATTGGATAAAATGCATAAGAGTAATAGTTTATCAAACCAATGCTAGATACAATACAGCCAAATATAGGAGAAATTTGTAGAAAAACTGCAGCTGGTATAGTATGAAGAAGGCAGAAACCAGTAGCAAAGTAAACTTGATACCGAGCTATTGTTAATGAACTTAATTGTCGTAGATAAGGTCGATGATGGGTTGAAAGAAACTGGTCAATAGCTGCGAAACATACTATTGCAGATAACATAAGTCGATACCATTGTGGGAAAATGCTTCTTAATTTACACCAAGTAAGTGAGACAGTAGTTGGATCATTTCCGTTGAGAAATAGTGCCCAAATTGTATTGGCAAAGTTTTGAGTAAGTTGTCCAATGTCAAAAATAGACTCGGCAACCAAATAAAAAGCACAACGATTCTGATGAAAAATCTTCGTGTTAGTAAAAACAAGGATGTTGAAAATATTTCCAATGAGACCAATAGCGAATTCTATGTATGTGGAATAGCTGGAAAATAACTGTGCATTTAGGATAAGTGTAGAAACGTAAGATGAGTTTGACATCGACATTAAATTTATATAATATTAATAAGTAGCAATAAAGAAAAGTACGCGCATGCTTTATTTTATCCTTACTCTTTATGTTTAAGCCGCTTCCTTTGTCACTAGTAATGAAACAGATCGTTTATATAATTGTTTAAACAGCCTGGCAGGAAAAAAATAAAGGAATATGTCAGGTTGTGAAATAATTAAAAAATAAGATAAATAATCTCTGACAGAAGCACGCAAATTTAAGAATGTCTGATAAAAAAAGACAACGTAAATGTGCAGTGACTGACAAATCTATAGAATAATAAACATGAAAGTATTAGCATTTTATAAATTATTTTTTAACAAAAATAAAAGAGATATTATCATTGGATATAAAAATGCGTCGCTGGATTTTATAATCCTATAAAATTATATATCTTTATTAATTACTTGCTACTAAAGATACATGTAAGCCGCTGTAGACATACAATAAATTGACATAGATTAAAATTCAACGATGATCTATACTTCATTATTAATGTTAAATATTTTCTATCGAGGTTTATGAAAAATGTATATAAGTGGAACCATGAATTTTTACTGAATGTTAATCTAGGGTACACTTCAGAGCTGACTACGTGACAAAACAGAGCTTTCAACCTACTGTTCATAAGGGCAAATTATGATGGGAAACGAAGTAGAACAGACATAATTTTCAAAAAGTCATACCTTTAATGACAGGAAGTTTTCTTTCCTGAATAATTAATCTAAATAAAATATTTCATCTTCTATGAAAACTTCTTAACTTCACTCATCAAAATATCTTTCCAAACTTGTACAAAAAACCAATTATATATCGTATACGTTTTATTTTAAGAGACAATATTTTATATCCGATGGGTTGAAATGTAAGTATAGACAACTAAAGCTAATGAAATTAAAACGTTCCTAATATATACATTAAAATAGCTTTGAACAATATGAAAACGACGTTCCTTATCTTCTAAAAAAAGAATATCTCTTTCATTATTTACTTGCCATAAGACATATTTATCAAATAAATATTCCAAAATACTTCCTATTAGATAGACAAAAAACGTTCAATTTGAAGATTTTGAACAACTCATTACATCATTCGATTTGTTTTAAATCAGAACTAATATATAGGGTTAAAATTTTCAGATCTTGTTGTCATAATAATAATATTATAATAAATGTAATCAACGCCGGCTAATGTACTTACTGGCTTTTTAAAATCCTATTATAGTAAGACGATAATTAAAAAGTGTATGACGTCCTCATCGCTAGACATGATTTCTTTTCGTGTTTAAATATATTAATAATAGATTCTGCCGTCGGATGTTCGGAAATTATTAAAAGCATTGATTCACTGATGTCTTATTTTTTGCTAGGAAACTTGTAATATTTAATAAGAATAAATAAATTGTATAGAAGTTATAAATCACGTTTCAGTTTGCATCTTTTACCTTTCAATCTTCAAGTATGAAAGGATTTAAAATGTATCATAATTCATGATATTATTCACTTTTTTATTATAGAAAACAGATGTTTTGTGTAAACTTTTTCTTAAGGATAAGAATCTCCGAAGAAAACATCTGGAAATGAATATTTCAATGATAATCAATTGTGCAAACATATAGTTCTCATGATATTTTTTGTTTTATATACTGAGACTGAGAAGATTTAAATGAATTGAGAGCATTTTCCTTGAATTACATTCTTCAAAATATAAGAAAAGTTTTTAATAACAATCTTCAACTAATAATTCATTAGAAGAGAATAATAATTTAATATAAATCATGAATTCTCTTTCAGGTATCTCACTGAGAATGGTTAATAGCATATAAGCGATATCTTATTTACATACTTGAAGAAAATTATTTTTCTATATGATAAAAGTATACTTGATAAATAATTACTGCTTTTTATATAAGTATAATGTGCACTATATAAATAAAATAGATAGTTGAGAAGTTTTTCTTTCTCTAATTATCATGAATGTTCTCTAGTTCTAGTATGATACGAGATTGAAATGATGTGATATCAAGTGGATGAACTGTGTTATGATGTTGACAACACCATCTTGCCAACGCTTCACATTTTTTCATTATAAAATTTTTCACTTGTCGGCGATATCGCGCCGACGTTAATAAAAATATATAAAAATTTATCTAAATAAAAAAGAATTCATAATCACAAGTCTTGTTCAAAAACCATTAATAAACACTTACTGCATAGTCCAAATAGATCAATACAAGAACAATTTGTTGCATCCATTGATCGATTGCATATGCGATTGTGTTTTCATTAGCAATAGTTACATTAAGTGAATAGATTCGATAGATAGTAAAAGGTAGTTGCAATATCACATAAAATATTACTCGAACAAAGATAATTGCTGTTAATTGTTGATCAAGTCGTCGACGGTTGATAGGAATTTGACGTCGAACTATATGACGAACATTTCGATATGCTAATATACTAAATAATGATGATACACATATTGGAAATAAACCACTGATAATCGGATAAAATACAAAAGAATAATAGTTTATCAAACCATTATTAGATACAATACAACCAAATAGAGGGGAGATTTGTAGAAAAACTGCAGCTGGTATAGTATGAAGAAGACAGAGACCAATAGCAAAATAAACTTGATACCGAGCTATTGTTAATGAACTAAGTTGTCGTAGATAAAGTCGAGGATTAGTTGAAAGAAATTGATCGATAGCTGCGAAACATATTATCGCAGTTAACGTAAGTCGATACCATTGTGGTAAAATAGTTCTCAGTTTACACCAAGTGAGTGAGACAGTTTGTGGATCAGTTCCGTTTAGAAATAGTGTCCAAATTGTATTGGCAAAATTTTGAGTAAGTTGTGCAATATTGAAAATAGACTCGGCAACCAAATAAAAAGCACAACGATTCTGATGAAAAATCTTCGTGTTAGTAAAAACAAGGATGTTGAAAATATTTCCAATGAGACCGATAGAGAATTCTATGTATGTGGAATAATTGTAAAATATTCTTGAGGCAGCAACAATATTGGAAATATCAGTTGAATTTGACATTCACGTAGAATCTTATGTGATAATATTCAAGAATTGTCGCTGTTAGTTTTTTAAGTCTTTATTGTGTTTCAATAAAATTCTACTTTCCTTCTTTTCTAATGACTTTACGCATACATTTGTTTAATTTGACAGCGCTCATTAAAAAGTAAAAAAAATATAAGCGGTTCATCTCAGTAACTGATCTTTCAAGATATAAAATTACGTCTGAGTGTATTAAGTAGACAAAAAAAGCTATTAATCTATACGTTGATAAAATCATATACTGTTAGTAAGGAATAACGATGAATATGTAATTTGATAGGAAATACGCTTGGTAGATCCATCATCAAGTAGTTTATTTATAATATATAATTGAAAACACAAAACTTGACATAATGTTCGAGCTATCATGACAAGTCTGATCTTAATTCTTCAAACATTTATGGAATTAATCGTAGAACAAAATTATATTATAACTTTTATCAACCGAAACAAAATATTATTCGTTTACAAAATAATTTAATCAATTATAAACAAGCATATACTGATATGTACCTATATGCCCATAAAATGCAAAAAAAACTGGAATATGAAAACGTTGATTGAACAGCAGAAGTGCTTTGTACTTCTTTCGTTTGATTTAATATCGATCACATGACGTACTTTACTTGTCTTATGTTCATTACTAATAATTTTTATCCTTGATTTATGTTGGTTGTTAAGTACATAAGATGAGAGATCATCTCGAATATCTTATTGATAAATATATGTCGAAATTTGAGAACTCTATGTTCATTATGACAAAAAAGAAGTACATATCAGTTCTTTTTACTTATTATCGTTGTACATTATGCAACCAACATATTTGTATACATCCGATTTTGATCGAGAAATACAATGGCGTTCAAAATTTTCTATGGGCATACCGATTTTACTCGGACTTTTACAAATGATATTAACATTTATTATAATTGCACTTGAAATAGCATCTGTTGTTATATCACCAATATTTGGAACACTTTATGCAGGATTTTGGTTATCAGTTATATTTACTCTATCATGGATATCTATGCTTGGATTAGGTAAATGAAAAATATATATAATTTATATTATATTGATTGATTTTTATTTCGTAGCTTGTTGCCATCGTGCTCGTAAATGGGCAACATTTGTGTTTTTAATATCACTACTTTGTGCTGCAGCTGCTATAGCTCTCATTGTTTTGGATGCATTCTTTATTGGAAATATAAGTCGATGTTTTTTTTCAAAAGTAAATTGTGATGAATTAATATCATCATATCCTCGATTATTTAGTCAACCACTTGGAAGAAAAGTTCAAGTTTTAAAAGCTCAATTAGCATGTGCAGCATTATTGCTAGCAACAGCTATTTTATATATACTTTATTATATTTCTGTAAGTATGTCTGCTCGTCGAGGTGCGAATCGTGTACTTATTGAACATCATCAATTACCAGTACAACTTGTTCGACATACCAATACGCATTCACCACAACAACCAAAAATAATATCGGCGCCTCCTATTTATGATCCAAGTCAAGTTGAATGTCCACATTGTGGAACATTTATTAAATTAGCACAAAAAACACGATATACATATACTTAAATCGAAGAATTAAACAGTATAAAATTAAAACATAAACATTCTTTGTTTCTTTTTCTAGATTTAGAATTTTGTTGGGTTTTGCTTATCAAAGTTTCTTTTTTTTGAAAAGAAGAAAAATATTCACTGAAGATTTCAGAAAATCATCAATAAAAATAAATATTACGTACATGATTACTTATTCAAATGTTTAAAAAAATTTTCAATACGTTATCGAGAAATAGAATTTGCTAGGTTTAATAATTTTAGACCTGGATTGAAGTTTAATGATTTAAGTTATTACAAATATTTCTCTTCACTTAATTTTCTTCCATTTATTTCAAATATAAATATATTCTTGTAATTTTTAGCAATGATTAAATAAACTTTATATTTACGTAATCTCAATAGTGCTAATATTTTCGAAAAACGCATACATTTAGTTTAGAGGAACTTCTGAAGATATTTTTGTTACAACGACAGATGAAATAAATCTTACACATATTATAGGTCATTTATCTATAATTTAAATTAAAGGGATCAACAAATTTTACTTAGAAAATATCATAGTTGTCTTGAACACTTCATCAATAATGAGTGAATGAATATCAATATTGAATCTTTAATCTTTAATCTATTAATGGTTTTATAATAGATTAAAAAAAGTGAAGGAAGAAAGTTAGTGATGTCGAACAATCGACGCAGCTTGATCTGTAAAGAAGCTTAGTATAATACTATACGAAAACTATGTGATATTTCCTTATAAAAATTTTTTCTAAATAAACTCTAATTTCATGTATCCATAGATCAAGAAAGTAAAAGTATTTTTCAATAAATCAAGTTCTACAGCAACGAGAAATTCTTTAAAAGAGTATTTATCTAAAATATATAAGATATAATTACGCGAGATTTCACTTAAATCGATTATAAATAAATTAATATCTGTTTATAATTATTTGTAATGCTAGTGTTAATGTTAGAATGTAACAAAGATTACAGACCTAACACATTTTTTATTAAATAATCATCCTCATCAAACTGATGGTAAACAAGCTGAAATTTATCGATGAGTACCAAACAAAGGACTTACAAAAAAGAAATAACGAAGTAAAAAATTCAATTTTTTTTATGATTAAAGATAGATTGAACTGATCAGATTTAGAAATGTCTTTTCATGAATATGGGGCAATCGATTAAACAGCCGTAAATAAAGAAAGGAGAATTTTTGTCAAATTCTATTTATTTCAATATAGTTATAATTCAGTGAATAAAACTTTAATAGATTATGTCACATACAGTTCTTCGACTTGCAACTAAGCTCAAAATAGGTGATCATTCTTTTTCTATTTTTTTTGAATACTAGATTTATTAAAGGAATATATTTCGTTCAGCTATCAAATACATTATCAAAAATGACTTAATCGATGTATCTAAAGTGTAGTCATGTGTTCATCTTTTTATAGATATTTTATTAACTAAATATTACCCAGAAAAAAATACATTAAACAAGATACAGTTAGGTGAAATCAGAAGTATTTAGCTTTTGTCCAAATTAAGTAACATCATTCCAGCTGTGAGTTTTTTTTTGACCGATCTTTTCTATTCATTTAAATAATTTATTCAGCTTGCATACTATTTACTTATATCTTTTTGAAAAAATATAAATTTGACATACATATCATAAACAAAACCAAAAGTTATATATTTTCACCAAAGATAGGTGTCACATTTTAATGTTGTTAGTAATTGTAACATTATTTTTGATATTAAAGCTCTGTGTTGATGTATCAATATTTTGCTATAAGATAACATACGTTCCGTAGGTGCTGATGTGGCTGCAGCATAAAGACTTTTCATAGCCGCTTGCTGGAACGTTTTATATAGTGAATTTTTAAATAATCAACAGATGTAGTTTCTCAACAACTTCCAAAATAACGAATCTTCTGGTAAAATGTTTAAGTGATGTGTTTTCTTTTAGCGTTGGTATTATAATTAGGGAATGATCCGTTTCGGCTTAGATTGATCACAAACGTTAAGTTAAGAATCACATTTTGTGCGATATATATATTTTGATCATCTTCTATTCATCCAAACTAGATTCAGTTTTATCTTTACGTTTAATGAATTTTCCATCTAGAGTTGATGCAATAAGAAATACTGGAGTTCCACACTAGCTGTAAACTTTTCTTTTTTTAACTATGGTATACAATTCCATACTTGAGTACATGAATAAACCAGCTAATATCGTTGTAAGAGTGATTTTCTTTAACTTATCTTCTCTAATGTTAATAAATTGCAGTGATACTCGGTGCAACAAGTGAAAATGGCACTTAGTCTTGAGTTTGGATAACTTCATTTGTTTCACCAAAGAAAACTAAATAATATGAATTCATTTAACATTGCTAAATCACTTGATTTAATATAGATATTTTTTTCGTTTTCGCCCAATTACTATACATCTACTTATGTCGATTATATCTTCAATATCATTCTTACAATAGAAAGCTGACTAACTCATCAGTGCTTGTTTGCTTTTGAGGTACATGTGTCGGTTTGTTTTATAATGTTTTGTAAATATAACGAGCGATTTTTAAGTTTTTGCCATTTTCGATATTTTAGTAATCTCTTGCTTAATATAAAACACCTTCTGATAGCTATTTTGTACAATCAGTTAAAGTATATCAGCAAAACTTGGTAGTTTTTGGTTTATCAGTAGTAATATCTGATGTTACTTGTGTTGATATATCGATTAGGATTTATGTATTGTCATCAAAATAAATATCATCGTTTATATCGTTTAGATCTTTAATACTAGCATCTTTGTCAAAAAAATATGCTTCAAATCATAATAATAATTTAAATTTAAATGCTTTAACATTATTTGCACCTTTGTCGATTACGATTCTGCATAGTATATTCTGTATTTGAAATTTACATTACTAATGAGGTCATAACATTCGAGTTATTTTTACTATTTATGACTTAGATTTGTATATAAAAATAACATAGAACACCTATATTCTTTGAGTTGTATATCAGTAATTACATGATCTAAATAGAAAAATTACGTAAAAATGTCCAGTACAAGATGAGATCTTTGTCCATGATGCAAAAAAATGGCTAGACTCGTCAACTAGATGCATTCTGTTATTGCGCAATGCGCAATAACTATCTTAATAAATCATTCACATTACGATAAACATTCGAAAATGTATTTTTCCTTAAAGTGCGATAACTAGCAATCTTGAATTTCAAATTAACAGCAAATATCAATTTTATACATTCTAGTTTTTTTTCTATCAGCGATAACTATAACCGAACCTAATTACTAAATTGTCAATAGACGCATCGTGATATTCTTGTTGTCATCATAATGACCGATTAGAAACGGTTGTTTCGAAACGAAATCAAGTAATTTCGGCTGTTCTCAATCTAACTGTATGAGACTCTCAATATAAATGTTTTCTCACTGACTTTATTCTCCGTAGTTTTGACGCAAGCTAAATGAAAACCTAAATGAGAGATTGTGTCTGTTGAGGTAGAAGAGAGTTCATCCTAATTAACATATCTGAATTTGATCGTTGTACTATATCCAGTAATATTCATTATATATATATATAGTAAATGAATAAAATGTAGCCAGTTGGTCATGATCAAAAGATCAAAAGGAAAACAATATAGAGGATCCACGATAATTTAGCTCATATACTTGGCGCCAGCAGATGACGTTAGTTGATGCTAACAAACTCATTCAACTCGTTTAATTATTTTGTAGGTTCAGTTTGATGACAAGTTTTTACATAGAGATTAGCATTAGGTGTAATAGCAATACTATGCTATGTTTTATTTCGTCACATATTAAAAATTTTGCTCACAATGCACTTTTTCTGTTTTTTTATAATATTTGTAAAGAACTTACTATCGGTATTTTTTACAACGCAGGTTTTTAGCTGTTGCTATAGAATTCTATTTTGATGCTGAAGATATTGATACAGTAGAATTTGCATTTCAAGACTCATAGTTATTCATCATAATTATCTAATACAGATACTGTTTCTAATATCAATACTATTGTATATAAACCAGTGGCGGCGGAGTGTGGAGGCTCAAGAGGCTTAAGCCTCACTTAGTTTTCAGCCCTTGAGGCTCAGCCTCACTTATTTTCGGATTGAATATTATCTTTTATTATTAGAATTTGTTATGTTCGACATCTAACATACCTAGATATATATTCTGACGTATCTATCTTTCAATGCGGTTCATCTATTTTTATATGTTTTTCTTTTCTTTTACTTGTATATTTCCCTTGTCTATGTGGTACTCAGGTATTTTTCCTCTTTGCTTACATGTTTTCTTGTCTGCATGTTCAGTTTTTTCTCATTTCGTCTATATGTTTTATTCCCAAAACGTTTGGGTTTTTCAAGCGCATATACATATACACATATATATATATTATTGCCGTAATATTATTACGGCAATAATATATTAGCTCAGTAGTGATTGGATTGATTGATATCCTCTTCACAGTGTATTTAATGGCTGGAAAACGTCCAAACATTCATCCATTTTTCTTTTTGACACATATACAAAGAAAAGTCTGTGTTCAACTTTCGCATCGAAGAACGAACAGAAAAAGTTATTTTTTTGTACGACCTGATTTGTTTTATTTGCACGATGACCGTCATAGTTTTCATTGAGGTCTAATAAAAAGAAGACTCATATTTTGCTTCATATTTTAATAAAAGTCCACAGTAGAAAAAAATATTGTGAGCCTCACTTAGATTAATGACGCTCCGCCGCCCCTGATATAAACAAAGTGCAGTGTTTATATATTATTTAAAGGGTCAACAGGGGTGGCGCGACCGGGAGTGCTAAGGATGGAACACCCCTCTCTCAATCTTTCGAAATTTGTATGTTTTGCTCAACAAAATCGGCAAATCTTCTTGCATTTTTACCTAAAATAATGCTACACACTCAAAAAAATGCAAAATTCATCCTTTTTACTCCAAAACATTTTGCTAATCCCTCCTCCCAATGTTGACTTTCTCGAGCCACCCCTGTGAGGGAGAAATTATCACACCCATATCCATCCTCTTGATACTTATATAAATCAAGAGCAAATTGATTCATTTAAAGATGATTGTTTATTAAAAGATAAGAGCAAACCAATACATTTATTCCAGCATTTACTTCATGTAGTGGAAATAGAAATAAAGCTGAACAATTTGGTAATGTTTTATTTATTATGATAGTAACACATGCTTTTACAACTGATCTCAAACCATTTTCTGAATATTCCGATGAAGAAGAAGAATTACTTTCTCCAATTTCTCCTGGTGTTTGTTTTACTGTTCATTATATGAAAAATAAGCAAAATAAACAAATTATACATTTAGCACTTTTACAACAACAATGTCGTAAATAGAACAAAAATGTCTATTTATAATCTAATCGAATTTACCTATACTTATTCGATCATTTTCCCTTTATAAATTATCAGTAGAATTGAAATATTTATTTTAGGATTTGAAAAACAACGAACAAGTGATGATGTTGATCATTTTGGTAATTCTCTTTATAATGATCTTCACAATAATACTGATCGTATTGGTTTTACTCGTGATTGGAAAAATTAAAAATTAATTAAAATAAAACTTTCTCTATTAATCTTTTATAATAGATTTTTTATTAATACTTTCTTTACTTCAATCATATACTGAAATATAATATGGAGCAGGTAAACATGATTGACAATTTCCTTCATATTTAATTGGTTTTTGGTCTGAATCAATATATTGTAATAATGTTATTAAAGTTTCAAGACCTTTTTTTTATTAGAATAACTATTGATTTAATTATTGGATCAAACAAATATTTAACAATATCCTAAAAAAAAAGGAAGGATATGTATCTCCTTCTCAATTACACCCACTCACTCATTTAGTAATGTATAGACGTTGTTGACTGTATTTCACCGATCGTTTTTTTTCTTATTTAACCTGATGAAAAAAAAAGATATAAGAAAAAAAACCTTAACAAAATGTTTTTACATTCTAAATATAATAGAATTATACAAGCAAGAAACGTAAATTTGAAATTTTCTTCTTCGAACTCCTTCTTAAGTTACATATAAAAAACTTTTTTTCTGAACGATTGATTAAAAAACTCAACTGTAGATACTATCACTTGTTGATGTTGTGTGATTCATAACCAAATAAATATGAAACTTCTACTGCCATATACGTTTTAATGTCGATCATGTATTCGTTTTTTCCATACGCGTACACATTATAAATCAATTATGTCGGAAAAGTTTACGAATGATATTGCTGAAAAACTGTGGAAAAATGAACACTCATCATTACCAATAATAGAATCAAAATTGTCGAATGAACCAATAAATTTGGATATAAAACTTATCGAATTATGTTCACAAATACCAAAACCAGAAATTATTAACGAAGAAAAAGATCCAGATATTAATATTCTTTGGTTAAAAAATAAAAATGAGAAGATATTAAACGAATTAGATATAGAAATATTTTATTCAAAGGATGAATTCGATGCTTTTATTACTAAATTACAAACAAATAATATATTCTTAATCATTGATCAATCTATGTTAAAACATATTCTTCCATTTTTGGATGATTTAACACAAATTATCTTTATTTATATCTCAATCGATACCGAAATTGATGATCTTATTCCAACAATTGATACAAAAAAAACATTTCGAAAAGTTTCAAGTAATAAAGAAGAAATTTTCCATTCAATACGTGAAGATATTCGTATATATGCCAAAGATTCTATATTTACAACTATATTTGATCTTATTGTTGAAGAAGAATCAACAAATCAAACAAATAATGCATCATTTATTTGGTATAATTTATTAATTAATAGTCTTTTTGATTTAGGTGCATATCATGAAACAGCTAAAAATGATTTAGTAAATTATTGTCGAGAACAATATTTAAATAATATTTCCCAACAAAACAAGATTACAGAATTTGAAAAAGAATATTTATCAACAGATGCAATTCGATGGTATACACGTGATTCATTTATTTATCGTCTTTTAAATAAAGCACTTCGTACTCGAGATATTGACTCAATATTTAAATTTCGTTTTTTTATTATTGATCTTCAAAATCAACTTGAATCATTCTATAATGAAAAAATTATGGAATCAAATATATTTGTATATCGTGGTCAAGAAATATCAAATATAGAATTCAAAAAATTGGAAAAAAGTATTGGAAAATTTATATCAGTTTATACATATTTTTCAGCATCGATAGACAAAAAAGTTGCTTTAGATTATGCTCAACATTCATCAGCTATTTTATTTGAAATCGATATGAAAAATGTCATCTCAATGAAAAATAAACGTATCCGTCCGGTTTATGTTGGAGATAAAAGTTATATTCCTGATGAACTTGAAGTTATTTTTCCAATTGGTTCAACATTTGAAGTTGATTTCATTGATAAAGAAAATATACCATATCGTGTTCGATTAACATTAGCTGAAGATAAAAATTATGAACGTATATTTAATATATTTCAAAAAAATTATGTTATTAAACCTCCATCAACTGTTCTGTTTGCTGATTTATTTATATCAATGGGTGAATATGATAAAGCAGAACGATATCTTCAAATATTATTAGAAGAATTACAGAAATCAGATGATAAAGTATATGTTTATCATTCTATGGGAAAAATTTATTACGAAAAAGACGATTATAATTGTGCATTAGATTGGTTTAATAAAGCATTGGATTTCATTAAAGAGAAAAATATTTTTTGCGCTACAATATATCTTTATATAGCAAAATCATACAGAGCTCAGAATGAATACAATGCAGCTCTGGAATATTGTCATAAAGTATTGGATGATCAAAATGAAATGGATTGGTCAGATTTAGCTGATTTATATGATGAATTTGGTACTATTTATAGTTTCATGAATAATTTCAATAAAGCTCTTGAATATTTGACTCAATCATTAAGCATAAGACAATCAAATAAAGCTAATTATCGTGATTATATCTCAACATATATCTCTTTGGTTATATTATATTTTAAAAAATCAGATTATCATGAAGTTCAGAAGTATTTGAAAGAGATATTACATATTTTATTAAATACGATGCCAAAAACTCATCCAGATGTTATTTCTACATATACACTTATCGGAACAACGTATCAACCATGTGGAGATAATCAATCAGCAGCTATTTATTGTCAAAAAGCTTTAGATTTAGTTGAAAACCTTTCAAAAAAAGAAATAATCAGCCCAGCAACATATTTAGTTCTTTATACTACACTTGCAATTCTTAGTGAATGTATAAATGATCAATTATTTTATGTTCATATAGCATTCGATATTTATATAAAGTTTAAAAATATAATACCGGAAACGAATCCAGTGGTGTCTAATTTATACAATCAAATGGGAATAACTTATTATCACTTATATGATTTCAATTTTGCATTATATTATTTCCATCATGCTTTGGACCTCAATGTTAATAATGAAAATAGATGCTCAATACTTCTCAATATCGCCACAACCTATATTAATAAAAGTGATAGCAAAAGTGCTTTGGACTATTTAAATAAATCATACCAAATTAGTTTAGAATTAAATCACAGAGATACAGGCGAAATCTATTCACAATATTCTCGTGCATATGAACTTGAGAATAATCTTGAAAAAGCAATATTTTACTCTGAAGAAGGATTACGATTCAATGAAATTAATAATAATATCGATGCTCTTGCAAATAATTATCTAGATTTAGCAAAGTTATGTCCTGATAAAAAGAGTACTTATATGGAAAAATTTAAAGAAATTGTCCAAAAAAATGATTTATCTTCAAGTATAACACATGTTTTTCATCTGATTCTTGGATATTATTTCAAAGAACAAAATGATTTTGTAAATGCGCTTGAATATTATCAATTGTATTTAAAATCTGAATTAACAATTATTCCACCGTGTTATTGTAATTTAATAATTATATATGCAGATATTGGATTTATTTATCAAAAAATGAAAGATAACGATAATGCTTTGGATTATCTTATAAAAAGTTGTGAAATGTATTTGAAATTATCGAATTTAAAACGATTACCATATAAAGATCAGAAGATTATGCTTTCTAGTGAAAAATATTTAATAAAAAATGTTCAGGAATGTTCTGCCATAACTTCAAGAATTCTTATAGTTTATTATTATATTGGAAAAATTTATATTGAAAGAAATAAGAATGAGTTAGTATTAAAATACATTCAACAAGCACATGAAATATTCCAAAATTATCAAGGAAGAAACGATCTTAGTAATTCGCAACAACTTTATTATTTATTAGGATCAATATATAAATCTATTGGTAAGATTGATCAAGCTCTTTATTATTATGAAAAAAGTGTTCAATCATTGACAATGGATTATTGTCTTCATGGTTTTATTTCTTATTTAATTGGATCAGTTTATCAAGAGCAAGGAAATTATTTAATGTCGTTATCAAAATATAAAATATCTTTAACATTTCTATATAATTATCAATGTATTAATCAGACTCATTTATGTTTAGTTAATGCTTCTGTAGCTTCATTATATTCAGAGATGAAAAACTATCAATATGCTTTAAATTATTCTGAACAAGCGTTAAAACATTGTTTACTTATGAATCCAATTGTTTATGATAGTGTTATGACGTGCTATAAAGCTTCAATAGATTATCTGACGGAATTAAGACCATGGGATCATAAAAAAGAATTAAATTCTATTTTACGACTTAAAGAACTCACTCAATATTCATTAAAAGATCATTCATTACAAGATTTGTATTATTCGATTGGTTCCTGTTATTTTAAAAATGGAGAATATGAACAAGCTCTTGTCTATTGCTATAAATCACTTAAATATTCAGATATGAACATGTTTACTATCGATGTAACATATGCAGTTTGTATGGCAGTCGGAGAACTAGATAAAGCATATAATCTTATTAAAGAGACAATAGATAGAAAATTAAATATGAAAACTATTGATTGGAACAATCTTTCACTATTATATATTTATATGGGTATCATTCATTATGAACGTGGAGAATATAAATTAGCTGTAGAATTTTATCAAAACGCTTTCAATTATCTTGATACATATCAAAATAATAAAAGACATTCATCTTATAGTCGAATTTATAATCAAATTGCACTAATATATTTCCAAGACGGAAAACTTAACGATGCGAAAATATATGCTGAAAAATGTCGAGATATAATTTATTCTTTAGATGATAAAAATATTGCACCTATAAATATTAATATTACTTTAGGATTAATTGAATGTCAATCAGAAAATTATTATCTTGCTTTAGATTATTTCGGACAAGCATGGGAATTAATATACAATCGACATCTTGATTATCATCCGGAAAGAAAAATTCTATATAATCATATTGGTTATGTATATTTTAAACTTGGTCATATAAGTCTAGCTATGAAGAATTATCTGAAAACATTATCTTTATATCATAAATTTATGAATCATCATGATCTTGCACAAGTTTATAAAAACATTGGTTTAATATATGAATATGAATATGAAAATTATTCATTAGCATTAATATTTTATCAACGTGCTTTAGAACTTGTTCCGACTAAGCAACATCCACATTATATGTTATATAAAAATATGATTCGAACATTGAAAAAGAAAACTTCTAGAAAATATATTTGCCCATTAATGTAATAAAAGATATTTTCTTGCGGTATGACATATATCTGACTCATTAAAATCTTGTTTTTCTCTCGTTCTTACGCAATTTTCTTGTTTTATGACCATACATGTAAACGTGATCTAGCGTCATTTATGTTGACTTTTCTTTCGAAATTACTTCTATTTAATCAATTTCGAATTGAATGTATTGAGTAAAAAAACTTTTTCTTCGTTTATCAGAACAATATATTATTGCGAAAAATATTCCTATCACAATGTCGATGATAAATATTAACCGGAAAATCGAAGATTCCCATAATCGTTATCGAATGCCAAAACTTGAAATCAGGGTAGATAAATAGAATATTTTGAGTTGTTTGAAAAGCAATCTTTGTTAAATTTTTAGGCGACTGGATCAGGAAACTATACAACGCAAACAATTTTGGTAAATCTAAAAGAAGTTGCCAAAGCTTTATACCGTTCACCATTGTGTAAGGATTAATTTTATATTTGAATAAGAATAGATAATCAATACGTATTTTAGATATAATAAAATATTTTGCTTATGAATTAAGTACAAGTATACATGTTAAATCAGATCTATATATTATCAAAGGAGTTTATAGCCAAGAGAAATTTCAAGATTTATTAGATGGTTTTATAAAACAATTTGTGCTTTGTCGATATTGCGAAAATCCCGAAACAGAATTGGTAAATTAATTTAAATATTAATCAAGAATAATTTTATTATTTTAGAATAAGACTGATAATGATGAAATTACTCAAACATGTTGTGCTTGTGGTAAAACCAAGAGAATTGGAATAGACTCTCATAGATTAGTTAAATTTATTTTAAGAAATTGGTCGGAAAATGATAAATACACGAATAAATATGATCCAATCACAAATCAAATTTTTGAAGATGAACAAATCAACGATGATGATTTGACTTCATCTACGATAGATTATGAACAATTTATTTCTTTAATTCAAGTTTGTTCATTATTGAATCAAATAAATTTAATTTTGTATCTATTTATATTTTTAGAAGAAGAACTTAAATGATTCAAATTCAATTGACGAATTAATAAATGAAGCAAAAAAACTGAACATGATTGATAAACTTCCATTTGATATTGCAAAAGATTTATTTACTGATGATATTCTAGAAGAAATTGATACATATGAAATGTTATTTCATCAATTATGTCAAAATAATAATGAAGGACAAGAGTCTCTCTTAAATGGTATTGAAGTCATCATCAATAGAAATCGTGAAAAATTACTAAATAATAAAAGAATTTCAAAAATATTCTATAAACTTTACGATAAAAATATTATAACTGAAGAAACATTCTTAAATTGGTACGAAAAGGTAAATAAAATATAAATATTTGAAATTAATTTCAATTATTATGGATTAGGAATCAAAACAACTTATTCAAAAACAGGTTGAAATAGATATTTATGAATATGCAAAAGAATTTATCGAATGGTTACGTACAGCTGATGAAGAACTTTCATAAACGTTTTATTTCATAGTTGATAAAAATTTTCTCGCAGTTTCAAATATATCATTCATTGTTGCATAACAACCTTCTTGAAACGCATCAAATAAGGATTGAAATAATTATTCAAAAAAAGAATCTTACTCTATCTGGTGCATAAGGTTTCTGGTAAATCTTTTCTATCTTGTTTATTTAAATTCATTGAATGATATGAATTAAAACCTCAAGTATATTTATTATTAAACCAATGACTTTTAAAATTCGAATTGGTTTATGTTTATCCTGATCGATATGTAAATAATAACAAAGAATTTTATGACAAATTTCGTCACTAAGATTTGCAATGAATAAAGTTGAACGATCAGCGAACCAAAGAATTCAAACAGAATAATTAGTAGATGGAAAGACTTCATAATAAGATATTGAATGAACAATTTCTACAAATATATTTTCATCAATTTTTTTCTTGTAAAATCTTTGATATGCGATTAAATTGTTTGTGGGTGTGGATATGGTTAGGTGTCAGTAGAAGTGTGGATGAGGAAGAGACATTCATACGCACATCCACACCCATCCTAGACACCCTGATATCGTCTCGTTTAACCCTTCGTGGATGTTCTCATTTTTTAACTTCGTGGTCCATCTGGACCCGCTCATGAAAGTTCATCAAAAAACAAATTTCTAGGGTCACAAAAGCTTTTCATTTGTATATTGTAAACATATAGATGCTTCAGTTTTATTACGATATAAACGCATTTCGTGTTAAGCACTGTATGAGAGCTCCGTAGTATAAATAAGGATTGAACAGAATCTTTTGAAAATGATACTGACATAAGCTGAAAATGACAGACGTCATGCTCTTTTTACTAAATGTTGAGTCATTATTACAAGTAGTGATGATAAAAACAAATCGAAACAAATCGTTAGAGAGGAAACAACGCTGCGAGAGAATAAATAGCAACAATATCACCATATCAAATAAGATTATAGCACCATAGTTGTTATAGGGCCCACAAGGACCAGTAGCTGTATTTTTTCTCCGTTAGACCTACTCATGATTTCTCATATGGATAGTGTGTACCAACAAAAGACTAGAGATTAGATGTGAGAACCGATCGAAAACAGAAACTCTTAAGAGAGAATTTAGTGAAAAGCTGCGAAGTGGATCCTCTTGGACCCCACAATATCAACAGAGGGCTAATCGAAAGGTGAAGGGGAAGATCTAAAATAGTTAACAAAACTGATCACGAAATTTTCAAAGAGTTCCTATAATGACACGTACATGAGGATGTTCATTAAATGAATTCATTCAAAAACAAATATCCTATCGAATTAAAAAGCTATACAATTAAACTAATAATTATTGTTCATAGCTAAACATATTCATTCTGAAGATATGTTTCATAGCAATTGGAAAACCGATCATATAGTGTTGGAATATAATTTTAAAAATAAATTGATTGAGTAAACTCATTTGACTTCATTTAGTTTTTTTTCAGAGGTATACATCAAGTTAAAATAAAAAAATATTACTGACAGTAAGATAAGTTTCGACATGATGTCATTAACATAATTTAAAGTGATAATAAATGTTGAAATTAAAACATTGCAAAACAACTTTTTATCGATTCATTTTACATAGAAGTATCCAGATTGAAAATAAATAATATTTAGCATCAAATAATATAGAACATTTACTTGTTTGCTTTTAATTGAATCAATTATATTTTTCATGCTTTTTATAAAATATATTGATGACAATAGACTTTTTAATTACTTCTTCTGGTTTATTTTAATAGGATGACAAATTACAACGTTATTTGTCTAGAAGTAAACAAAGGCAATAAATGTAATTATACTACATTATTTTTTAATAGTACACATTATTTCAAATGCAATAATTGACATGTATGACTAAGCATTTGTATGCATGTTATTTATCATCGACAGGAATCAATATTTCCTTAGGCAGTTTGTATGTCATTTTATTATGGATGTGACAGTCACATCCTTATTAAATTGTTGATGAATGGGTTACCAAAAACTACAAAAACCGATTATTAATTGGTAATGAGAATGAAGTGAAAACGTTTGTCTTCTTTATAAGATACTCTGATTCTTAAAACTCAGAATAGATGTCGAGTCATGAACACGTATATGACAAACGTTCTCGGTAACATACAAAGAGTATTAAAATAAACATAAAATCTTTGATAAAACGGAAGTTTGTCCTTTTCATAATCATTATTATCGTTACAAATCGACTCGTCTATAAGTATTCAAATGAAGTAATTGTTCTAAGTACTTTAATGAATATGATACATATAAAACTTTATTTGTATATTCAGCTGACTTGTTGATGATTTCGTAAATAATGAAAAACATTTGATTTTCTTCGATAGATTTCATTATCAAAATTCTCAGAAAAATAATACTTCAGTTGTTTTAGAATGTACTTTTTACGCCTTCTTTCTTAGCTCTATTCAAATAATATTGATATTGATTTCGTCCCATCGAGCTACCTTAAGAATGTGTAAGTATCAATCACCGATAGGTTACCGTCTATATCCATTCATATCAATGAGAAATAAATCACATAGTATAAAAATCATTATCATTTATCAAATCGTTCTGTTTTATGTCCATTTTCTTTTGTTATACACGTGGCCTATAAACGAATCCTATGGTAGGTAAAAAAAATATATATTTTTTTTTTATCTATTTCAATCGTATCACCATCATAATACACGTTATTGATGAAAGAACAATCTTCACTATTTTGATCAAAAGAAAAAAGCAATATGACATCACCATTTATTATTTTTGGTACTGTTTTTATCATAGTTGCCATCGTAGTTTGTACACTTCTACTCTTAGTAAGTGATAAACTAATAATTAAAAATCTAATTTAATATAATAATTATTTTTTGTAGGGCTTTTGTCTTTGGCCATTAATTCAAGAACATCGTAGAGAAAAACAATCACAAAAACCAATTACAGAATATGCTTATAATAATACTGGATATGACTAATTATACTTTTTTTAAACAGATTCTCAATTTAACTAGTCGAAAGAAGAAGAAAAGATTTGATATACTTGATTAAAAACTTTTAAATTTTATTTTTTTCAAACAAACGAAAAAAAAATATTAATCAAAAAGACAAACAAATATCTTACAAGTAACATGCGAATACTCAGTCATGATGACATATTTTATACAATCACAGTTAATTAGATTTCTTGTTTTTTCTTTCTCTGTTTTATTAATACTGAAAAATGTAATAAAACAAGTTTATAAAGGACGATTAGAAGTTGTTGTATGAGATAAATTAGATGATAAACCATATGGATTATGCATTGCAAAATGTGGCCAATCTTGTTCCGACAAACGACGAACTTGTAATTCAGGTTGAGACGATATGGTTCGAACAGATATTCGTTGATGATCATCAATTGATGAATCTAATGATTCAGCATAGGGTCCATCAAATGCTAAAGATGATAATGATGGACGTAAATAATGATCTTGTTCACGAGCAAGAATATCAATTCGTCGTGTTGGACGATTAGAAATTTTATGATGATACTGATTTGTTGTTCTATTTAGAAGAAAAAAAGTTTTTTCATAATATAAAAATTCATTTAATATCTTACCGTTTTCGAAAACATATATAACAAATCAAACATAAAATTAACCATGTAGTTAATATAGCAATAATAATGATTAAAATAACCCACCAATCAAGCTAAATGAAAATATGTTTTTTTTTAGAAAGAAAATGACGAATTTTACCCCATAGAACGGACCACCAGATCGATAATCAAATGGAAAATATGATAATTGATCTTTATTTATGGAGATTTCATTACTACTTTTTGGTATATAACGTATATAAACTAATGTTTCTAAACCAGTTTCATTAAATATTTGTGAATAAATATTTTCCGATGGTTGAGAATAATCTCCAATATCATCAGAATATAAACCAATTAAATAATCAATTCGTAATTGTTCATCACTAAAAATATTATACATCGAATTATGAAATATATGAAGAAGATAGTTCATTCTGTCGACGAAATCAATCTCTAATAGATACTCTCTTAAAAACGTTTATTCATATTAAAATCTCATCATTTTCATCGTCTGCTAAATATCAACTTCACTCAATGTTGATTTGGGATTCCGGATCTTCGCCAATACACTCCCTAATGTTCGTTATCACTAGAATATTCGCTTTTTTTTATAAAAACTTACTCAGATAGACGGGTGTTCATTGATGTGATAAACAAATCATTTATTGAAAAAAGATAACTATTTGCTTTTAACCAACTTCGTTTTAATGCTTTATTAATTATAGATAAAACTGTTGAATTTAATATTTTATTTTCGAGATAAATTGTATAACGTTTGTATGGAATATTTGTATAAATATTTGATAGATTAATTGAATTCGATAATGGTGAAATAAATCTTAATGAATTAGAATTTATCGTATAAATCAAACGTGTTAATGTTAGACTAAAAGAAAAAGAGTAAAATCTACCAAGAAAAAGTTTTAATTAAATTTTACTTTTTATTTGTTAAATAAGATGAATCAATAAAAAATTCCGATGAAATAGTAATTGGATAATTATCTAAAGAATAAATTATGATACGTGAATGTGTTATAACCAGAGAGAAAAAGAATTTCATACTATTTGTTTGACGCCATGCAGTTTTTAATGCTTCATAAATATCTTTATTTGATGAACGTGGTTCAATTAAATATATTGAACGTACTGGATGTGAAATACAATCATTTACATATTTTCCAAATGCTGAATTTGTTGGTAATGAAATGTTCTTCATTATATAATCAATTCGAACAGATCGTTTTCTAGAAGATATACGAAATTAAAGATTTTCTTTTTTTCGTGTAAGAATAAAATATACCCATCAGAACAAATATATTGGATTTGATTTTTTAATTGAATTGATACATTTGAATTTTCATTCTTCCATAATTGTTTAAGATTATCGACAAGTGAAGCTGATTGCATAAGAAAAGTAGGTCGATCAAGATAATGACTTTTAATTCCAAGATTTGCTGCTTTATATGTATCGATATCAGGATAATAAAGTGAAAAATCACATCGAGTTATTAATTGTGTACCATTAATAAACTGAAAAGAGAAGAAAAATAATTCATAGAAGAAAAAAAACTGGTGATTTTTATTTTACAATTAGATAAAAAAGAGTTTGATCGCTATTGATTGTTTCAGCAAAAACAATTTTTGCTTGTCCATATTCTGAAAAATACAAATTATTGATTAATTAAAAACTTCAATTGATAAATACATACGTGGATTAAATGACGTTAAATAATTTTCAATATCTTTTTGAATGAAACTAGTTATTGGTAATGAAATATTAGCAATATATTGATGAGTATCATTATGCGAAACAGATATTTGTTCAATTGGGTATAACTGATATTTTTGTGTTTGTGTCGACGAGAAGACAAACTAGATAAAATTGAAGAGGTGAAAAAAATAGATTATCAAAATATTGATTTACGTTTAATTGATCTTGAATTTCTTCTTGTGTAATTATTTGATCTGGTATAATCATATAATAAATTCGTGTAACTAGTGACATGTCTAATCCAAATCTTGATTCAGCCAAGATTGATGAAACTAAATAGATGAAAATAATGCAATATGAGATATGATAGTAGATCGAATGAAACATTTTTTAAAGTGGAACAGTCTTAACGAGTTTACAATTATTCTCTTTCTCGTAGAGAAGAATCCAGTAACAATTAATTGTTTGCTTGCTTGTCTGTCCGCACAGTCAACAAAACATCGAAAACCGATTTTTCAAAAAAGATATTTCTAGTAGTATTTCGATGCGGGGAGCTCGAATCTGAGGTCTGTTGAGTGATCATGGTGAGGGGAAAAGGTCAAAAAAACATCGAAGACCGATTTATCACTGTTTTCAATTAATTTTCCAATAAATGTGAAGAGGATAGATTTCTACGAGAAAGAGTTAAGCGAGCCTTCAAACGAGCGCTACTTGTTCTAACATCGATATATCCTTATTTTAATGAATTATTTGACTCGTCATGAGGGATAAATCTTGAAAGGTAGAAACTAAAGAATATGCTCACATGGGCCCTATAGCGGCATTAATGTTACACAAACGGCTTGGTTCTCATTAAATTTACTCTCTCCCTCATTGTCCGAGTTTATTTTGTAAACACTCTTACTATAACTTTTAATTATTACTCGTGTTTTTATCCCTTGAAAACCCCGTGAGTCTAAAACTAGCATATTTTTTTAGATGTGCGATCGCAGTTCAAACAAATACTACAAATACACTTGATAGAAACAGTTCTGAGAATAACGATACATATTCATTATTAAAGTTATGGCCAAAACAGAATTATTTATATCGAGGGTGAAAATATAAAAAAACATGCAGAAAAAACCAATTTGTTCGAAATCGAAGACTTCGCTTTGATACGTGATTACTATGCAAATTACCTTTTCCATCGATATTTATTTTTTGTAATGCTAATGTAATTATTTTTTCAAAATTATCTTCTTCAAGTTGTATTTGTGTATATTGTCCTTTCAAATCAATAAATGATGGTATATATCCATCTGGTACTTTATCTAAATAACTATTCTTGATATTACATAAATTATTCGTTGTTCCAATTAAATTTGCATTAAAACATTTATTTGGAATTGAAGAACTATCCGGTGTAAATACAATATATGTTATTGTAGTATAAAATTGTCTAAAAATGTTCACAATAAAAAAATATAATTTTACGAAAAAATGATTAATTACTTTGATGAATAAGCAAGATATTCTTGTACTCGTAGAATAAGAATTTTAACATTTATTAATCCTTGTTTAATTGGGTTTTGCCAATAATCTTTTAGAATTTTTTCGGCTAATAATTTATTAATTTTTCCTAAAAATGTTATTTGTTGAATATTTCGTTGTTGAATTAAATTAGTTGGTATTTGATTTGATATATAGTTTAATGGTTTCGGTATCGAATTAAATTGTCCGGATGATAACATAATTGATGATAAATATCTTCCATCAAGTTCTTGTTCATTATAAAAAATAAATAAATAAATTCGATGAATTGATTTCATTGATGTTATATTTAGATATAAATCTTCATAAAAAATCTCAATATGATTACTTAGAATTGAATCTTCAAAGAAAAAAGAAAAGAGAAGATAGAAACATAAAATAGAAATTTTGTTTTTTTTACTTTGTTGATTATATACAGTTAAAAGAAGTTTTTCAAGATAATTACGATCATTTTGTGATAAAGAATTTGTATAAAAATACGAATAAGATTTTGATAAACGATAAACATGAAATGATAAACGATTAAATTGATTAGATATCAGAATTTCATAAAATTGATTTGTTAATTCAAATGAACTATCAAGCCATGTACCATTGATATGTTGAAGAAAAATATTTGGTATATAATAGATTTGTCTAAATAAAAAAATACATATGATCAAGATTCAATTAATTTTAGAACAAAAAATTTACCCAAATTTATCAACTGCTTCATCAATATTAAATATAATTACATTCATAGTATAGATTCCTGCTTGATGCAAAGCATTATTTAATTGTTTTTCAAGTCTAAATTTATTTATATATTAGTATTATCGCAGTCAGAAATGGCGTAAGACAAATATCTTAAGAATGACAATAGCTCTTGCTCTGAAGTTATTAGCAATAGAAAGAGGCAGATGTAGAATACCTTGTTTTCTCTGATAATGTGTAAGGTAAAGTCCCTTTTAAAACTAAGTATCTTCGAGAAACATGGAAAAGATTGTATAAAAGTGCCTTCCCAGGTCGATCATTAAGAACTTCGCAAACGATTGAGTACGACCGTATTTCGCCGTATAACCTGAGATCGTACTACGATCATACAACTCCGTAAATAACCGTATTTTTCGTATATGATCGCGCTTGTTTGACCTAGGTTGGTATTCGGAATCTGAATAGCAAGGCACTTTCATGCAATTTGTCTTAGATATTATCGAAGAAAAAAAATCTGCCTTTTCCGATTGCTAGCTATTGTCGTTCTTTAGGTATTTGTCTTATGCCAACTAACATTTAATTCTACTGCCGAGAATAGTTTTATATTGACTTACATGTCTATTATTGGACATGGTACATAAAAATCTCGAATACTATATTCTAATGGAAGAATTTGTGTATCTTTTGAACATAGTAATTTATCATTTTCTTGTTGAATTTTTAAAAGTAAAATTGAATTTAATGATAAATTATGAATCATTGTTTCATTATATGTTATTCCATTGATTGTTACTAAGAAATATGCAATATTTGCTGGGTGACTAAAAAAAAACAATAATAAATTTTTATTGGAAAAATTAAATTATCATACCCTGTTGTTGTAATGCCCTCTTGAACACCTTTAAGCATAATATTAACATTTGATTGTTCTGTTGTAATAGAAATAGCTTTTGTAATTAAATCAATCCATAATGATATATCATTTAATGGAATACATAATTTTAATTTTAAAAGAATATTTAATGATATATATGGTTCACATTGTTGATAATATCGATAAGGTATTGTATTTAATATATCATTCGTAGATGCTAATGGTTCAATATTTGAACCAAGAATTAATGATGATCCACTTTTAATAATAAATTCTATTCGTGTCATTATATTACCAGATATTGTTGTATAATGTTCAATATTTAATGGTATAGCTATGTAAGGTTCTATTAAAAGAAAAGTTATTAGTAAGATTTATGTAGTTTTTTCTATGGCGTAGAGGAGATTCACATTTACATCAATGTAAGATTTATGCTCTGGATTAAGTCACTCGGATAAAAAGCAGTAGCGCTACTAATACATTAATGAATTCAACTTACGTATCGTTGTAATAGTCATTCGTCTAGTTGAATAATATGTTCCAATAGTTTGCATTAATAATTGTACATTTCTATCTGTAATTGAAGAAAAATATCCACAAATATCAATACTATATGGTTCGACGGATGTTGATGGGTTTCCAATAGCACCACACATAGCAGCATAATGTGCATCTGTTGGTTGTTGAATAGGTGTATTTAAATGAACAGTTGGAAGTATAGTATAATTAAAATTATAGATAATAACTTGTGATCTAAAATATAAATTTATTATTTTAAATAAAAAAAAATTAATTTACTGATTATTAAAAGCATTTTGATATGAATTTAATACAATTGAACGTGTTTGATTATTTAATAGAAGATTAGTTGCAGATATTTTACATAATGTAGAATAAGTTTCTGATGATAAACTTGAAGTTAAACGTTGATTAGATGATTGATTAAATGAAACATAAAGTGATGGATTATTAGAATCCATTCCAAGTTGTTTAGTTATCGATGAATCAATATCAATTTCAGTATTATTATTTGTTAATAACCATTGCCATCGATGTATTTTAGAACTATATATTCCACTTGTCCAAAAGTCTAAAAGAAAAAACGAATTACTATTGAAAAGCTGGAGGATTTTATTAGAATTCCCGAGTTTCGCCAACACATCCCTGTACTTTTAAATGCCTCTAATGATTTTCGCACATATACATTATTATAGAATAAGCAAACCTCGTGTTAATCCTTGAGAAGATAAAGCTGGTATTAATTGTTGTTGTAATTCATCCATTGATTGAAACCAAACTAATTGTGTTTGTTGTTTTTCACATTCTTCAAAAGCTTCATGTTGTGTTTTAAGAAAATTTTGTTGATTTATTCGATAACAATAGGGATAAAATAATGTTGGAGTAGCAAGAGTAAATGATGATGGACAAACTAAATTATAATTTTTTTTTTTATTTTTAGAAAAAAAGAACTAAATTATTTACCAAGTATAACATTGAGACTATTCCAAACTTGATCAATACAATGTAAAATGTTTTCCCATGATGATCCTATAGATTTTATTTCTAGATTATATCATTGAATTGATTCTATTCTTTACCTTCTGATCGATTCAATGGTATAACAATTTGTCCTGAATATGTTCGATTAATTGGTATAATTGGTGTTTGACAAAATTGACCCGTAAATGTCGATGGACATAAACATGAACATTGACATTGTGTTTTATTCATAAATCGAGTACCATTATTTTGACATGGTGTTAATGAACATATATCAAATGGTGTTTCACATCGTGAACCTAAATTAATACAAATATAATTTTTATTTTTCTCCTTGAAAATAACAAAGATTTGTTTTTTTATTACCAGTATATCCACATGGACATTGACATTGAAGTGAATTATTTTGAATCGAACAAATACCATCATTAAAACAACTATCATTAATACAATAAGGTATACTACAATCAGATCCTTAAAATAAAATCATCATGATTATATCCATCAAATACTTCATAAACAATTACCTGAATAACCTGCTGAACAAACACAAGTAAATAATCCATTGCCTTGATTTGAACATTTTCCATCATTCATACCTAAAATATTATATGTAAAAATCTCTGCTTTTAATTTTTCGAATTATAACTTACATGGATTTGATTCACAGGTATTAAATGATGTATCACATGTTTTACCTAAAGAAAATTTAATTAGGCCTCTAATATATTTCTTTTAAAATATTCTTTTCATTACCAGTAGATCCTGGATTACATATACATTGAAATATTGTTTCATTTTTATTTTGACAAGTTCCATGTATACACGGATTTAATCCACATGCAGAAATAAATTCGCAACTAAAAATTCAATCAATAATATATATATATGTATCATTCATATTTTAACTTACTTAATTCCATAATGTCCATCAGGACATTGACAAATTTCTTCTCCTGTTACAGAATTAATAACACATGTTGCATTACCTTGACAGGAATTTTTCGAACATGACGTTCGTTGTTCTGAACATCTTAAACCACTGTATAATGGTGGACAAACACATGTATAATTTGTTAGGGATAATGTTAAACATGTTGAATTATTTAAACATGGATTTGAATCACATGGTAATAATGGTATATCACAATTTTTACCTGTCATACCTTCTGAACATTGACATTGATATTCACCATTGGGAAGATTAATACAAGTACCTGTTCGACATGGATTTAATAAACAACTATGTAATGTTGTTTCACAATGTAAACCTAAAATATATTTCATTAAAAGTAAAAAACATTTTTTTAATTTAATTCTAACCTGTATATAATGCAGGACAATGACATTGCCAATATGGATAATTTTCATTTGCAATACAACTACCATTATGAATACAAGGCATTGATTGACATGGATCAAAATTTTCACAATTTTTTCCATAAAAATTTGATTTACAAAAACATTGATATGATCCATATGTATTCAAACATCGTCCACCATTTCCACAAATTCCTGATATTGTTCGACATTCATTAATATCCGTACAACTAAAAAAAATATGATAGATTAATTCATTTTTCGTCTTCTCTATTAATGAATACATACACTCCCATAAGAAATTGAAAACCATTTGGACAATCACATGTATATGAATAATTTCCATTTGAAATACAATTTCCATTTCGACATGGATTTTTTTCACAAATATTCATTTCACATGCTTTACCATAATATGATTTATAACATTGACATTCACAATGAATTGCTGATGTTTTTATAGCTAATCCATTTCTACATGGATAATTTAAACATGGATTTATTTCGATTTCACAATGATTTCCTTGATAACCAATCGGACATGAACAAGAATATATTAATGAATTTATTCGTATACAAGAACCATTATTTTCACAAGGATTTAATCGACATGGATCAATGGGTATTGAACATGTTGAACCTTCAAAACCATTTGAACATAGACATGTATAATTCTGATACATTGGTGTTGATATACATTGTGATGATGGACCACGACATGGATAACTTAAACATGGATCTGTCATTAATTCACAATTAATACCATAGAATGGCCATAAACATTGACAAAGATAATAATAAGGTGCTGGTTCAGAACATATACCACCGTTTTGACATGGTTGACTATTACAAACTTGTATATTATATTCACAATTGAAACCAGTAAAACCATGTGGACATAAGCATGTATATGATGATACTCCATTTGTAATACATGTACCTAAATTCTGACATGGTTGCGATGCACAAGGTGCATATGGATATTGACATTGAACACCTGTAAATAATGATGGACATTGACATTTAGCTGTTGGTGGATTTGTTGGTAGATTAACACATGTACCATTATTTAAACATATTAATGATGTACATTGATTAATTAATATTTCACAATGTATTCCAGCATAACCAGATTGACAAACACATTGATATGTATTTAAACCTTGTACACATATTCCATTATTTAAACATGGATTTGAATTACATGTATGAATTAATTCGGAACAATTTTTTCCTTCAGCACCAGGTAAACATTTACAACGATAACCATTCATTTCATCTAATATACATTGTCCATATAAACATGGTGATGGTTTACATAAATCAATAGATATTTCACATTGTCGCCCAATATAACCTTGATAACAATCACATATATAATCATTTAATTTTTCATCTATTCGACATTGTCCATATAAACATGGACATGATGAACATGCATCATTCGATAATTTTGTATCACAACGAAGTCCACTATAACCATATGGACATGTACAATTAGCTAAACCAGGACTAAGATAATTACATTGTCCACGTATACAATAGGAGCTATCTAAACATGGATTTATTGGTATATCACATTGATTACCTGTGTAACCATTTGAACAAATACATGAACAACTTGTTAAACTTGTTACAAGTGGTAAACCATATTTACATGTTGTTAATGAACAATTATTAATTGGTATTTGACATATTATACCTGTATATATGGGTGGACAAACACAAGTAAATGATGTTAATCGTGATATACAAGTTCCTTGATTTTGACATGGATTTGATGAACACCAATTCATTTCTAATTCACATCGAAGTCCAGCATAACCTTTCTCACATAAACATTGATAACTAAGTCCATTATTTGTATTACGACAAAAACCATTATTTAAACAAGGATTTGATATACATGGTTGAATTTCATTCGTACAATTTATTCCATTATAACCAGGTTGACATATACATTGATAACCATTTAATGTATCTAGACAAAGTCCATTATTTTGACAAGGCATATCTAAACAAAATGAATCACGTAATTGACAAAATTCTCCATGATATGATGATGGACATGAACAATTATGTAATCCAGGTGCAATATCAATACATATTCCACCGTTTAAACATGGCGATGATTGACATGATTGTACACGTATAACACATGTTCGACCTTGAAAACCATATGGACATTGACATGCAAATGATGTTGCTTGATTTATACATGTACCATTATTAAAACATGGATTTGTTGAACAATAATCAATGATTGAATTACATTTTTGTCCGGTATAACCAGGAAAACAATTGCATTGATAGGAATTTATTAATGGTACACATGTACCATTTAAACATGGTGCACTTAAACATGTATTGATTTGATGTTGACATGATATACCTGTATAACCAGGTAAACATGAACAAATTCCTGTTGTTGAACTTGTTCGAATACATGTACCATTATTTAAACAATATATTGATAAACATGGATCAATAGTTGCTTCACAATGAGAACCCGTGTAACCTTTCATAAAATAGAATAAAATTAAATCTAATTTTCTTTTCTTTTCTTTTATATCTACCTGTAGGACAAAGACATTGATATTCATTTAATTTTGATTGTAAACATATTCCATTATTTTGACATGGCATAGATTCACATTCATTAATATCAATTTCACAACGATTCCCGGTTAAACCATGTGGACATATACACTGATAATTATTATCATTTATTATACATGTACCATTATTTAAACAAGGTCCAGAATGACATTGATAACCACCCAGTTGACATTGTTTACCATAATAACCATTTGAACATGTGCAATTAAATGTATTTAATAATGATTTACTACATATTCCATTATGTAAACAAGGTAAACTATCACATGGATTTAATTCGATTTCACAATGAAATCCTGTATAACCAGATGAACATAAACAATCATAAAATCCATTTGAATTTTCTTTACATGTTCCATAATGACATGGATTTGTATCACATGCATTTAGTTTTATTTCACATTCGCGTCCTGTGTAACCATATAAACATGTACATTGTGAATTTTTTTCCGATGTTACTATACATGTACCATTATTTCTATAACGAAAAAGAAAAACATGAATATATTTCAATGACGGACAGAAAGGATGTGTACTAACCGACAAGAATTCGTTAAACATGGTTCAGTTATAATTTCTTCGCAGTTTTTTCCATAATAACCTGATAAACAATGACATTGATAAGAATTCATTAATGATTGACATGTTCCATTATTTTGACATGGTAATTTTTTACATTGATCAATTGCATTCTAAAACAAATAAATACAGGATTAAGATTCACATAGAAATGAATTTTATCAAAAAACTTACATCACATAAACCGCCATCATATCCTTGATAACATTGACAATAAAATCCATTAATATTATCAAGACATCTTCCATGTTTACATGGTTGTGATATACAGTCATCAACATTAACCTCACACATCTGTCCAGTGAAACCAGGTAAACATTGACATGTATATCCAAATGGTTTTTTATTTAAATCTGTTATACATGTACCATTATTAACACAATTTGTTTGATTTCTACATGGATCAATATGTTCGGAACATGTTAAACCTGAATACCATGCTGGACAGATACACATAAAATTTTCTAAACCATCAATACAAGTTCCGCCAAATAGACATGGATTTGATGAACATTTATTTATTTGTATTTCACAATGAATACCCGTATAGGATGACGAAGGACAAATACAATCATATCCATTTAACTAAAAACAAACATTTATTTATTTTTACAAAATATCTTTCATATATCCTTTTGTTTTTACCTTATTAACACACAATCCTTTGAGACATGGTGAACTTTCACAATAATTTTTTTCCATTTGACAATTAGATCCAACGAAACCTACTGGACATTGACATGTATAATTCCAAACATCATCTATACATGTTCCATTATTTAAACATGGATTTGATAAACATTCATTTGAAGTTTTCTCACAATTTACACCAATAAAATCATCAAGACACACACAACGATAACTATTTATCAATGGTATACATAAACCATTGTTCAAACATGGATTACTTGAACAATAATTAATCATTGATGAACAAGTCAATCCCTAAATAATCAATATTTACATTCAAAGAAAAAATTCGATTTTCCTTACAGTATATCCTTGTGGGCAATCGCATTTGAAATTATTAATTAATGTTCGACAAATTCCACCATTTAAACAAGGATTTGATTGACATTGATCGATTTGACTTTCACAATAATAACCCGTAAAACCTTAGAAAATATTTTTGCATTGATTATAATCAAAATATTTCGTTTTTTTCTTACCTAAATTACATATACATGAAAAATTATTAAAACCATCAATACATCGTCCAGAATTTAAACAAGGATTAACTGGTTCACATTCATTTCTTTCATTTTCACATTGAATACCTTCAAAAAAATTTAATTGAATCATAATCTTTATTCAAAAAAAGTTTTTATTTACCAGTAAAACCATTTGGACAAAGACAAACATATTTATCAATCAATGATTTACAAGTTCCATTATTTTGACAAGGTTTAGATTGACATTGATCAATTATTGTCTCGCAAAATGAACCACTGATTCCATTTGAACATGTACATTGTGATCCAAATTCTGTATTTGAACATATACCACCATTTTGACACTAAATAAGATTTAGATTAACAATCGAACTCAAGAATAAAATTCTTACTGGTTGTGATTGACAATAATCAACAATTAATTCACAATTTTCTCCATGAAAACCTTTTGAACATAAACATGTTAAACTTGTACCATTATTTACACATTTGCCATCATTTAAACATTGAATTCCTACACATTTATCTTGTAAATATTCACAGTTGACTCCTGTATGTGTTAATGGACAAATACATTGATAACTATTTTGAAAATCTATACAAATTCCACCATGTAAACACTAGAAAATAAAGAAAAAAAATATAATTTAAGAAAAAAAAAACTTATATCGAAATTACCGGTTGTGATAAACATTCATTTATATTTATCTCACAATGTCTCCCAGAATATCCTGGTTTACATAAACAATTAAATGATGAGATTCCTGTTGATAAACAACGTTCAACACCTTCAATTGAACATGGATTTGTCAAACAAATATCGATTAATTGATTACATTCTAATCCTGTATAACCTGGTGCACAACAACAACTAAATCTTGTTGATAAACTTGTACAATTTCCATTTGATCCACATGGACTTGATGCACATTGATTGATGACAGTTTCGCAATTATCACCTGTGTATCCGCTATTACATTGACATGTATAAGATGATAATGTTGGTGTACAACTTCCATGTAGACAAGGAAAACTTAAACATGAATTTATTGGTTGTTCACATTGTTTACCAGTAAAAAATGGTGGACATATACAAAGAAAATCATCATATGAATCTCGACATATTCCACCATTTAAACAAGGTAGACTATTACATTGACTAATCATTGTTTGACATCTTAAATCAGTATAACCTGATGAACATAAACATAAAAAACTATTGATTTGATCAATACATGTTCCATTATTATAACAAGGTGTAGCTTGACAATCATCAATATTAACCTCACAATAAATACCCGTGAAACCAGCTTGACAATGACATGTAGGTAAATTTCCATAATTATTTACACAAACACCATTATTTAAACAAGGAAATGTTTCACATTGATCAATAGCTGTTAAACAATTTTGACCTGTTAACCACGATGGACATATACATTGATATGAACCAGGTAAATCAATACATGTTGAATTTGGATGACATGTTAATGGAAATGAACATTCATTGATATTAACTTCACAAAGATTTCCAGTCCAACCAACTGGGCATAAACATGAATACGATTCAATATGATTTATACATGTACCTTTTAGAAGAAGAAGAAAAAAAAACAATTAAAATTAGTATCAAACATTTGACAAAACGGTCAAGTTAAGTGTGCTCCAAATTTGGAGTTTATGGATGTCTAAATTTTCGCGAAAAACTGTAATCGTCTGTTTTTGATTGCTCTAATAGATACTCTAGACTGCACTGAGTCGACTGGTCATGCTCAAGAAAAAAAAGGACACAGCTACAAGTTCTCGAAAACTTCAAATGTGGAGCTCATTTAACTTGACCTGACAAAATTTAAATTTAATAATAAAGAAAAACACTGATATGATACGACGATATTAACAGATGTTCGATGAATTTCTATTGCATGAAATCAAAGATCATTAACTTACCATTGTTTTGACAAGGAATACTTGAACATAGATTAATTTCATGTTGACAATTTGAACCCATAAAACCAGTTAAACATTCACAATGATATGTATTAATACTATCAAGACATATACCAGCATTTAAACATGGATATGATAAACATTCGTTTATATTATCTGAACATTCAATACCTGTCCAACCAGGTTCACAAATACATGTTCGTGTTAATGTTGTTAATTCAACACATTTACCATGTAAACATGGACTATTCACACATGGATTTAATTCATGTTCACAATGTTGTCCTAGAAGAAAAAAAATACATATTAATATTTTCCTCTATTTTTTATTGATTGCACTTACCAATAAATCCTACACGACATGTACAATTAAAATCAATAGAAGTCATATCTCTCATAATCGATGTACATGATATTGAATTTGATGCTACACATGGATTACTTAAACATGGATCAATTGGAATACTACAATCAGTTCCTTGATAATCTTTATTACATTGACAATAATAACTACCAATTGTATTAATACATATACCACCGTTTTTACAAGGTTCTCTTGCTAATAAACATTCATTCATATCTTCAATACAATTTGGCGGATTCGTATAACCTATTGGACAATGAATTGTTTTATTATCTGAACAAGACGAAGTCAAACATGAATTTATTCGATCTGAACATGTCAAGCCAGTAAAATCAGATAAACAAGTACAAATATAACCTGTAGCTATACTAGCACATATTCCATTATTTTCACATGGTTGAGATAAACAATAATTTATTTTAATATGACAAAATTGACCCGTATAACCAGGATAACATATACAACTAAATGAACTTGTATTTGATAATAATTGACAAATACCATTTTGACATGGCGAATATTGACATGGATTTTGATTAATTTCACATAATGAACCTGTATAAATAGAACTTGAACATAAACATTTATAACCAGTAGACGTTGACAAACATAGAGCATTATTTTGACAAGGATTATTCGTACATGGATCAATAGATATTTCACATAGACGTCCTATTATATAGTCACATTTAGTGATTAATTTTCGATAATGAGTTAATGTTACATACCTGTATAAGTTGCTGGACAACAACATGAACCATTAAAACATGAACCACCATTTAAACATCCTGTTGATACTGAACATTCAGTATCAAAGATTGAAGCAATTAATTTTTGTGTACATAGATTGATTGGACCCCAACCATATAAACAAACTTTTTCTCCATCGGAATTACAATAAAAATGTCCTTGAGAACATGAATTCGGTGCTGAACATTGAACTGTACAATTCGGACCATAGTATGTTGCTGGACATTGTTGTTTATCTTGACAATATAAACCTGTATAACTAAAGAATAGAATGAAAAAGGAAATATAATTTATTTTCTATTGAACCATCATCATCATCATATTTACCCAGTTGGACAGTTGCATATAAAATAATTACTTCGTGAAATTGTATCATATGTTGAATGACATGAACCACCATTCAAACATGTACGATCTGGTATACATGTTGAAAGATATTGACAATTTTTACCAGTAAAACCTAAAAAAATTGTTTGTAGAGAATTACAAAAAAAAGAATGAATAGACAAACCGATTGGACAGCAACATGTTGATTGATTATTTCGACAAAAACCACCATTATAACAAGTTAATTCTAGAAATTAGATGATAGAAAAATTTAATTAATCGATTAATATAGATAATACCTGATGATAAACATGTAGAAGATATATTATGCATTGAACATTCATTTCCAAACCAACCTGGTGAACAAATTTTTTCACCTGTTATTGAATTACAAGTATATGAACTTGTACAATCATTATTTGGAATACATTGTATTGTACATTGTTTACCATAAAATGTTGGTCGACAATAACTTTTTACACCAATTATTATTCTAATATAAACAAGCAAATAAAATTTACATTTTTTTGGTTTTTCGTATTCGAAAGAAAATCATACTGATTAATATTTGAGATATTTTTTGTTAAGTCAATTAATGTCATTTGTTGAAATAATCCATCCAATGAATCCATATGAAATGTTGTATAAAATTGATTTAATAGCATGCTCGTATTATTATAAAAAACAAAGATTTTAATACGAATTGAATCCTATTTAATGAAGAAAGATATTTTTCAAAATATACAAAACATTTTTTTTTTTGAATTTACATCATTTATTTGTGGTAATTGAAATTGAAGTGGAAAAATATTTGTAATATTTTCTATTGTATAATAATTAAATAAACTAGTGCTATTTGCTTTTATTTGTGTTGATTTTATTCCCAATGGACATGAAGTCCAATTTGATTGAATTTCACTAAAGATTCAAACAAAAATATCTTTTGGCGATGCAGACGTTTATATTTGCTTTTCAAATCTTTTTTTTGTCTCGAGGGTTATACTCTCTCTCTCTCTCTCTCACATTGCATGATCAATCTAAACTGATATCAGGACACTGAGTGTTATGCTAGACAAGTGGCATCACCTTTTATTGTTCATACACACGTGTATAATCAAATAACAGAACACAAAATCAATTATATATATGTATATATACTTCAAAATTTCTCACATTAAATGAGTATACCTGTTTATCAAATCCAAACAAACAATTGTATATAAATTACAGGATATTGACATAGGACAAAAATTTGCAGAAGGAAATGAACCATCACAACATTGTCCATTGACAGTAATACCCGTTGGATTGTGAAATTGAAGTAAATCAACAAGTAAAATCGATGATGATTCTTGACAATCAACCTATATGTTTATCAAAGAAAAATACGAAAATCCTTTTTTTTTTGTTAAAATCAATTGATAATGATGCCTAAGGGATTATTTTCTTTTTTTTTTTTGTTGATTGTTCAAATAAGCTTTTACTTTCTTATCTTTTCAGACACAAGTGGTGCTGTATATACTTGACCATCATCATCGATGAACTAACAATGCACATATGCATAAGTATTTAGTTAGAGACAAACAAAATGATCAACTTTGACTTTTTGAAAAAGTAAAAAAAAAAGAAACTTAAAAGAAAAAGATTTACGACTTCACTTAACTAACAATTTCAAGATTAAGCAAATAGTCATATAAATATAAATATGTTCAAAATTTTTACCTGTCGATTATTGAATAATAACAATAAAAATATCAATAACATATTCCTACAAATGAAACAATCTTGAATAAAAGAAGTAAAAAAAAAATGTGTCATTTCTCATATGTATTGTTAAAACATTATAAATACAATGATGTTTAGTACACAAGATGATAATGTTTGTCGTCTTATTTCATTCCTTGAAAAGAACGAGAAAGAAAACGAATATTGATTCTTCCTCCTACATGTTCATGCTCACATACTCGACCTATATAATTATTAGATATTAAGAAATGAATGAATGAATGAATAGGTGAGACAGAAAAAATCGTACAAGTTTGTCACGTCGCTCCATCTTAGTAGTGTAGTAATCTGTTAGACTAACGTTAAAAATGTAGAATACAGTCATAGCAGCAGCAGCAGTAACAATGACGAAAGAGAAAAAAAAAAGAGAGAACGCCTTCTCACCCTCTAGTTATCCTACAGAGTTGTATATGTCAGTAGGCGGTGACAACGGTATACAGTTCTATGAATGAATGGATGGTAAATTGAGAGCGAAAGAGGAACTAAAAGATGCTATCACGTCAATAAGTTGGATTTTGATTGTGCATGAACGATTTTCTCTCTGTCTCTCTCTCTCTCCCTTCTTACTTATCTGAGAGAATTCTTTCGCTCTGTCTGAAGAGACGAATTTGTTTGTGTTACTTCTCTTCCACTATATTGAACTTTTGTTCTCTCTATGTTCAGCTATTTCAATGACACATACACATGCACGATATTTTGTTCTATTCTGTAATGTCCCATACAGTGGCACTCAACGCCCACACACATATACACACACACATATTTATATATATATATATGTATACATATATTGAGCGAGTGGTAGATGTCTGTATCAAAAAAAAGTCTGAATAGACATATACCACACCTCATTTTCAATTCTTGTTGTGCTCAATTGTTTTCAGCCTATGGCTATTTGCATGCGTCATTCATTCATTGTCCATTGTTACTGACATTAGTCTATGATGGTATATAATATCTGACTATAAAACGAAAAATCAATTCAGACAAGTCCATTAAGAGAATTGACTTCAAATTAGTCACATAGTTCCAGAAGAATATGACATTTATTGTATATGATCAATAAAAAAAACAGATGAGCGAATAATTTATTCTTTTTTTTATTTACACGTGTAATATGTATTGAAAATTCATCGTCCTGCTTTTTTATTCTTGTCTTCTTGATATGTAAAATACATCCAGGACAATAAAGATGTATTTGTCCAAGTACACGTTTTAATAATAGTCTTTTGTATTCTGAAGCAATGATTTAGTTTGATGAGTCACGTAATTTTCACTCCGATTACACTTCTACTTGACAAGTATTGTATCAACTATCCTATTGAGTAGATCAAAAAAGAATTATATAACTTTGTTATCATATCGTTTGAAGAAAATGATTCCCATGATTGTATGAATTTATATGTTGTTGAATATGACAAGAATAAAACAAAACTATCTGCTAATGTTTATTATTTCATATCAAATTACAACTTTTTTTTTGGAAGGAATTATGATCAATTATCTTCACATATGTTATGATATTACGTTGAATATCAACAGAGAAGAAATTTTTTTTTTTGCAGTTTTATATATTATATGAAATATGAAACTTTTATTGGATGATATCATCAAATCTTTTATAAGTTATTCATGTCACCTTATTCTTTATAGACCAATTGTTAATCTAGAATTTTATAAAAAAAAGAAGAAGTTGAATAATGAACTATTTTTTAATGTAAAACAGTTGTCATATTGACAAAAGAGTTTGTTTTTTAAAGTGTTTTTGTTACTTTTTTTTCTCATCGAACTGTCTTAACTCACTGCAAGATATTTGATGTTACTGTTGTTCTATATATGTTGAAAGTCTTCAGGTCATATAAATTTGTTCTCATTGAACTAATCTAACCAACAGTATTTGTTTCGATTTTCTTTGAATAGAGACATAGACTTAAACAAGATAAGAAATAGTAAATCGTAACAAAAAATTAATTTTATTAGATAACTGTATAATAATTATATGTGACAATTGATAAGATTGTACTTGATAACACCGGAGCAAAATGTAACAATTTATTAAATAAAATAGAAACGGACAATTTTTTTTGAAAAAAAACATAAAATTAGAAAGACAAATATATTTGATTACATGCATATTGTTCAAGAAGTGAGTTTTCAATTATAGAAAAAAATAAATATTATATATCTGGTAGCATTACATCATGATTCATATGAAAAGAGGTTTTGTGACAGAATTCGAATACAGGTGTAACACTATGTCCTTTTACATTGGTAAAGGCCACTCCTAAATATTGTAATATAAAGACAATTCTTAATATTATTCGAAATAAAATATCTATTACCTATTCGTGTTCCGTTGATTATATATTCTAAAGTTCCTTCATTCAAGTCTAATAATATTCCAATACGTGTACCTTGAGCAAATTCATTGTAATAAGGAGACGACTTATTGTTATGTCTCAATCCAGTAAAATCATCGCCACTCCATGAAGGACCCATTCTCAACGTCCAACTAAATGAATCATCACCTAAACGTATTTTTGCATCCCAGGAAGGAGTAGCAATACCCACCGATGCATAATAACCTTGAAAATTCAATGAACATTTATTAGATTGTCATTCATAAGAAGGTAATGTATTACGGTTTTTTTCGTTTAATGTTACTTCCCAATAATGTCTACCTTGGTACCATGGAAGATTCAGTACTTTTGCATATAAAAGCGTAGCATATGCACCATTATAGATAGCTGTGCGTCCTTGGTCGGAAATAATCACTTCTGGATGATGATAAATAGGATCAAAAAGAAGTTTCTCAACTATGGTAGCAGTCGTTATTGTATCTTTTTTCAATTTTTTGATTAATGATAAGATCTGATAGTATTCAGCTTCTAAAAGAAGTTCAGTACGATCTTCAGCTGATTTTGGTTCAATGAATACATTTGTACGTAGATAATTGAGCAAAACCCTACAAAAAGAAAAGAATTTATATATTCAATTTATTATATTTGATTAAGATGATGGCTTCATTCAATTTATTTATATGGTATATTTGTACCTAAAATGTGTTGAATCACGATCAATGAATGTGGCACCTTGACATTCTTGAAGATCATATCGTCCATTGAACATTTTTGTGAATAGACATTCTTCTTTAGTTAAAGTTTCCATTGTAGTCGTAAATAATTGACCACCAACATTAAGTGTTACAATTTGATCGTATTTCTTCAACAATTTAGTCATTTCATCTTTTTCTTTCTTTAAAATCTCAATCTCTTTTCGTAAACTATCATGTTCATTTATTAGATTAGTTTGACTATCAGCAATATGTTTGAAGAGCGTATCAGCTTCAGTTCGCATGACTTGATTGAAACGATCAAAAAGTGGAGTCCATACATTATCATTACTATTACTAGCACTAGTCAATGACATGATATCTAGACAAGAGTATATATAATAAAATTAAGTATTATACACTTGTTTAAGATAAGATAAGTTAAAACTAGAGATCTGCGGGACCATTGGGATTATCCCGAGAATTTTTTGTAGCTGGACTAACGGGACTGGGACAATATAGAAAAAATCAAAGTCCCGAATTTTTTTGCATCTATATGAAAATGTGTGGTACAATTTAATTCTTTTATTTCTTTCTTCTTAAAATTATTTAAAGAAACGTTGATTTATGTACCAATGATGTAAACCCATTCGTTTTTTCGTATTAGTAGTATACAATGCAAATATTATCTTCTTTGATAGAGTGACATCTTTCTACTTTTTTTTCGATTATAACGGTTAAATGTGAATTGCGGGACAGGACCAACGAAACTCGGTACGAATCAAACTTTTTTGGGACGGGGTAAACGAGATTCGGGACAGAAAATTTTTTTTCCCGCACATCTCTAGGTAAAACGTTTAAATGAGTTAATTCATCTTTTTACTTCTATAATACTAAGCAACGCACCTTCTAAAAAAAACTGTATTGCATTTATATGAAATCGTCGACGATTTTGTTTCATATCTTCAATGAATAAAATATTCACCAATAGTATTTCATACAGAGCGATACTAAATTTATATATACTTATTCTCGATTATATAATCTACGATAGATATGTAAATATTGTTCACAAATATTGTAGAAGAAAAGCAATGGTAAATCATATAAACGCATTTTTAAATTAACATAAAATCGATGTTTATATTATTTGAATTATTAGTAATATAACTAATCAAAAAATGTTAGAATCGAATGTAAATTAATACTCATCTGTCACAATAAAAAAATCCAGAAATTTTCAATACTATGTAATGTAACTAGGGATGCAACAGTAACGATCATTAATCGCTATACCACCGAACCGGTGACCCGGTGAAACGATAACCGTTTAGATAGGTGAACCAGTGAAGCGATAACTGTTTGGGCCGGTGACGATTAATCGATCTAACGGTGAAAGCCAGTAAACGCTTTAAAATCTACGACGAAGACCGATACATTGGCACCATTTTTCTGAAGGGATATGAGTTAATTAATATACCGGTCTTCGCCGTAGTTTTTAAAGCGTTTACCAGCCTTCACCGTTAGATCGATTGATCGTCTTGGTTCACCGGTTCAAACGGTTATCGTTTAGCTACGGTTAACGGTGAACCGGAGTCCGTCACTTTTGCATCCCTAACGTTAGGTATACAACAATTGCTATGAATACAATACGTTATAATCCGACTGCAGCAAATTCTAATCAGTAAGTGATATGACAGTATCAGATATTTATTAAAATGAATCCGTCTTTTAGATTTTCTCACGCACAACAACAATCACCACCATCACCACCTCATCCATCAGACTCTCATCAAAACATTGGAGCTACTAGTTATATTACACCCAATGTGCAGTACTACAGACAAACACCGTCGGATACACAAGAAAATGTTGTTATTGTACCTGCCTCTATTTCAATTCGGAGAAATCAAATTTCAGCAATAACAACAAATAAATTTCGAATATTTTTAATCATATCAGGTCTTTTTACTTTAATTTGGAGTTTAGCAATTATTGGTCTTGGAATGTATATTACTATTAAATCAGTCAATACGTTAAATCGTGATATTTTGGCAAGTGGATATCTTCTAATTGGAAGTATTTGTTTGTTAAAACTTTCTTGTGGAACATCTTATCTCTTAGATTATATAAAACAAGTTTTTGCTATGACTTTAGTGTTTTGTATTGGTGGACTTATTTTATCTGCTATCATTTTTTATCAATCAAAGAAATGTTCATCATACTTTCCCGCTATTCATTCATGTGATAAACAATTACTTTATATTTCAAAAATGACTGATTTAATTGTATTTATCGTTGCTAGTATTCATTCATTGATTAATTTTCTTGTACTTATTAATCAAAACAAAAAATCATTGTCAATACCAACTACACGAAATCATTAATATCATATGAATATATTGTATTTACTTGAAATTATACTCACAGACGCTTATGTCTACATATATCTTATCATTTTCAATAAAATTCTAATGTATACTTTTATTGAGATCAGTGCATGCATTTTTTTCTGTTCTAATGTTGATTTAACTAATAGGAAAATAAATACTATACCACGTTTTTGATAACACTCATTATAGACGAGAAAAGATGACACTATTAATATCATGAAAATAGTATATATATATTGATTTATTACATCTGTTTTTTGTTGATATGGCAAATAAAGAAGGTATCAATTAGTTTTGTCGTTAAATATTCTTCTAGCTAGATAGAATACATCTGTCGTTAAATAAGGTCAATGACGATTTGATAAGACGCCGTAGTATTAAAATTCGGAAATAATGAAATTTTGTTGTTTAATAATTGAATTCAATACAACAGCTAATTCCCGAATGCGGTCACTTTTAATAATTAGTTTATTAAAAGTAATCGCATTTAGGAACAGAATGGGTAAATGAAAAAAAAAATCTTTTAATTGAAAAAATGACCGCTTTTTATAAGTAGTAAATAGATTCAATCAATAATTCTACGTGTCAATAAAAAGAAAAACATGGTAAACATACAGATATTATGATAATCAGAGAGAAACGTAAGATCTCAGTCATTGCTAAATACATAATCCTCTTCATCTTTATTTGCCTTATCGTAAATATTACTAGAACGATGATTATATACAACGCACTCGTTTACGATAATCATCAAGATGTAAAAGTCTGTTCAAGTAATTTTGCTTCAATCACATAGCACAAAAATACCAAGAAAAAAAGAAGAGTGAAATTAAGAGGTATGATTATAGAAAAAAATTTATTGATCAGATTATCTATTGTTAAATTGCGACCATTTTTCATTTATCCATTCTGTTCCGGAATGCGGTCACTTTTAATAAACTCATTATTAAAAGTGATCGCATTCGGGAAGTAGCGCAATAGAACATTTCTATTTATTTCCGAGAGAGAGATTGTATTAAAATTTTACATAATCTTGACAATAAACCGTATTCAAAGAAATATACGAGAGTAATATCTATTCAATTTAGTTTTAGTTATTAAAACATGGGCTGTTGCAAAAGTCTTCCAAATATTACTTGTGATTTTCGTTTGCATAAAATAAAATCCTCATGTTTGACACACAATGAAATTATACAATTTGAAGCACTGTTATCTGAAATACCTGATCATTGCCGACAAGCAATTATCAACCTACCTATACGTCAACTACTTAATATTTATCAATATCATATAAGGGCATTAGATTATGGTCTACAAAAAGAATGGCAACTTGTTATTGCATTTGAACAACGTGTTATAAAACGCTTACAAGTTCTATTACCTACTGATAAAGATCATTATATTTTCTTTAATTTTTACAATGTATTATCAGCATCTTTCTTAGCATTAGGTGCACTTCAATTAGCTATCGAAGGACTTCATATAGCTCTAGTTATTTTATTAAAACATACACCAACGGATTATAAAACAATAAGTATGCATTATTATCATATAGCTAATGTTTACAAAATTTTATACGATTTGAAAACAATGATACAATATTTAACAAAAGCAATTGAAATAGCTCGATTAATAAATGACTTAGATCAAGAATATATTGTTAAACTTGAAACTGAACTCCAAATAGCAATGTAAGTTGATCATAACTAAAGAAAAATCTACATATATATATGTACAACTATATCATTATTTGAAGCAGTTTAATCATATAATTAGAATCTATTTATTAGTATTAAAATTCTTGTCTTTCATTTAGACAACAACAAGATAACAATAACCTGCCATATTCGACACGTTCTGAGTTAAAAATAGAATTTGAAGAGATTAATCAAGATTTTCATCAATGGATAACAGCTGGTACAATTACCTTCGATGCACAACGTAATAGACTTCTTTATAATGAATCTCAATCCAAATATTGGCGTTATTATCAATCTGAAGTATAAGTCATTGATGGAATTCTAAATGATATTTATAACAAATTAAATTGAATATTAATGTCAGATTTACGTCAGTACAATATGAATAATACTTATTGTTTGATTCAACGACGAATGAGAGGTTATCTGGGAGTTAGAGAACATAATCAGCTCGACTGATAATACCCACTGAATTTTAATAAAATATATGTACGTTTTTTAATCATTTTTGTTTTGATGTATTTCGGTTGTTATTAATTTTCGAAGGTCATTTGTCCTATTGAACACACTATATTATTACGTAATAGATATTCTACTCGATTAAATCAGACAAAAAATATTTCTTCCATAGATAGCGTCAGTTATCAATAAACGATTTATATTTAACTTGATTCGCTATCAGATAAATTTATATTGGTTTCATGATAAACAGACAATAAACATTAATGACCTATATTCACATTTTACTTTACTAGGTATACTGGGTACTATATAAATATGTTTTTCGAATAATTTTATATACAATTCGATTATTAAGTAAAATATACTTTTAGATCTTGAAAAAATGACTTCAGTTAATTTTGCTAAAGGTAAAATCTATGGTGTATTACGAGCACGTGTAGTCGCTGATAATGGTGAAGATCATTCACATAAAACCGATGAAAGTCATTATAATTTAATATCAGTTGATGATGAACAAAGTCAAACTGTAGAAAAATATCAAATAAATATAGATATTCAATCACTTCAATCAGCTAATGTTAAATGTATAATAATTGATCCATTTGTGAATACATCTATACCATTTTCTAATATACCTATTGGTTTTACACCATTACAATCCGATGATAATGATAATATAGCATTAGATTTTATCCGACGACCTATATTTGATATAGATCTTCTAACTAAATCTCAAGCATTAACTGCAAATGAAATAGCTATTCAACTTGATAATTATTTTAAAACTAATCAACCAAATATATTTGTATTTGGAACAAAATATGATGATAGTCATACAATAGAAACGAATCATTATGGTTTACAACGTGCAATAAAAGAAAATAAACCATCCCGAGGTATAGATGATATTCATATGAATCAAATTATTGGCAAAGATGGACATGCATATCAAGATGGAGCTTTATTTATTCAAAAAGAAAATGAAGAAAATTCCTATATTGCTTTTTTCTTCTGTTTTCTAAGTCAATGTAAAACAGAAGAATAATTAATAAAAATTTATTGACATCAAAACAAAAATTTTATTTTATTGTGATGTTACAATTGTTGAGATTTGTGTGAATATTGTAAGAAATTCATCAAAAGATAATAAAGCATCTATTGAAAGATAATTCATAAGTTTATTTTAAAAAAATCGAATACCTTTATCATGATCAGCAAACTCAATCATTTCGTTAGCTTCTTGATTATTAATAGGATAATTTAAAATATTCATAATTATAGATAAATCATTTGCATCAATCATACCATCTATATTGAACAGAATTAAATAAGAAAAAAAAATAGATTGCAATTTTTTTGATCACCAACAAAAGGTACAAGTGATCACTAAATTTATTACTAACTCTTTCAGGACGGAATTATTTTTTTGGAAAGAAAATAGATTTTAAAGAATCAAATGATTCTGTTTTTTATTCAAATTTATTAATATGCTGTGTACACGATTGGATGACGTAACAACTTCATGCTCACCTGTGTATGCAAGAGAATAAATCAGGAAGATACAGCATAATAGTTTAGTGCATAGAAGAAAAGGAAGAAAATAGGTCATAAATATGCAAGTCATATAAGATATATATCACTGCTATAAGTATAAAACGTGTACACAACTACTTCCCATCGTCAATACATAACATGTTTCTTTTAAAAAAAGACTGGTATATACGGTGTACTACCCGTCTTGAAGGAGTTAATAAATAGATAGTACATTAATAACAATCGCATGCCATCTTGAGAGTGGGTGGGTATGGGTGTGAGTGTGACTACATCTTTTCCTCACCTAGACCTAGTCCTACGCCCACACCCCTGCCCACTATGTGCTAATTAGTTTGATGATCAAATATATCGTTTTTTGGTGATTAAAAGTACATTTTCCCAAAAAAATGGATATTACCTTTGTTTATATCAAAACATTCAAACGCAATTTTAAGATCTAATCGTCGAAATGCTTCGTCTTCTAAATGTAATTTTTCTTCGTATGCTAATACTAATAATGCAAAATGTTGAAAATCGAGTAAACCAGAAAATGTGTCAGTTAATTCATATTCAATTAGAAAATCTTGATAAGTTATATCTTTTTGTGGGTCGTAATTAAGTGCAAGAAAAGCATCAGTTAAACGTTCAACAGGCACTAAAATTTGAAAATTTTCTTTAAAAAAATAAAAACATATTTTTTATCATACTAGATTGAGAATTATTACTAATAGTATTAAAAACATGACGTATTAATTTAAGTTTATCAGGTGGAATTTGTCGTTTTTGTTTTGATAATTCAGTTAATTTTTGTGATTTTTTTAATAGATTATCATTATTTGCATGTATTTGTGTATTTGATGATATTCTTTCAATTATTTTATTATCTTTTGAAGAATATCGATTCGATGTACGTTGTGTAGAATCATTACTATATCGATTTAATATATATGATTTACTATCTGTTCGTTTTATTGACATAAATAACTTCGAGCTATTCAAAACTAATTAATTTTCTTTTTCGAATCATAATGCGCTGAATTGTCTGATGATATAAAAGAAGATATTAATTATCTTGTTATTCTGTCGAAAGATTGACATGTATAAATCTTATATCTATAGACGTTAAAAATAGCATTCTCTTCAGTTTAAGCATATTCATAGGGAATTAGAAGACATCGAATTGAATTGAATGCATAAACAAAAATTTAATTATCGATATGACAAATAGTAAAAACCAAAATTAATTTGTTATATTGATTTGCCTTAAAAAGATACAAGTAAAAGCTGGTCTATTACCCTGTCTAATATTAAGTGACTGAGAATGCACTGAATCTCGTTTTCATCTACAGAACATTTTTTCTATTTAGTTACAAATCTCATGTAAATCTATCGACTATTTTCGAAGCACAAGATTGTTTTTGTATCAAGAATTTTGTTACATCCTACATTATCATCAACAATTGATAATGCGTAGAAGAAATATGTTATTCTAACCTGAATATTCCGTTATTATTTCTATCAATTTATTATTTTCCAGGCCAACAAAACTTGATGTACGCAATTCGTTTATTTACCATCTATCTTCATAGTCTTATAGATAGCATTAACTGATAAACAGTACGGTCATTTCTTCTTCTTCTGTAGACATGTAAGACTATACTATTAGCCTTGTCGATTGCTTGTAAAAACAGTTCTAAAAAAAACAGTGATTAGACAAATTAACAAACATAATAAGTGAAGTTATATGTTCCATATGTTGCATCAAAAGATTATAAAGATATTAAATTACTATTAACTATTTCTCATCATCATACTTTAAAAAAAAATCTATTAGTATATAATACAACAATGGAAACAATCATAAGAGAATGCGTAAATGTGTTTTCTTTGTATCATTCTGTACTAACATATTCTAAATCTTACTTATACAGTACGTAACAGTTGAGAGAAATAAAAGAAAGTACGAATATCGAACCATTTTCAATAATCGTTATGATCATTTTTTTGCATCAGCAGTGCATATGTACTTGGTGTCTTTTTTTCTTCTTACATCCATAGAAAAATTTGCATCTGTGACCACCTATCATCATCATCATTATCATCATCAATGATGATCGAACTCCGCCTTTTTTCTTCAAAAGAAAAACATATTCTCATTTTTTCTTCATCATCATCATTTAAATGTTAGAATCTATATCCAAACGTCAGTTGTTGCCATCAGTGAGAAAAAAAAAGAATGAGACAATGCATTCTTTTTTTTTTATTCGTATTTTGAACGATGTATAAATACGAATGAAGATCATGTATTTTTTTCTTTTTATAGTCTTATTCAGTAAGTATAAGAAGAAAGAGCCGTGTCAACGTTTTGATTGTTGCTCAGAGAGTCTGCGATATATTATTAATATTGACTCTGTGACAATGGTCAAAATCTTAAACGGTTTATAAACGTCGATATTAAATTCATTCGCATATTAACTAATGGTAAACCTTGCTTATCGATTAATTCTATTTTGCCTTCTGTCTTTCTATGTTTATGCTAGATTTATTATTAAATCAAGCATCAAGTCTGTGTTTTTTCAATGACTAGACTAAGATAATATGACATTTAGCACATCTTCTTTTGAGATTAATTCATTAATTCCAATAAGTTTGTTATCATACATTGATGAAATGATATGTATAGCAAATAGAAATCAAAGACTAATGTCATATGTTGACTGTCTTTGAATATATATGAAGTATTTAATGATTATATAATCCACAGTCTTAATAAATTATTGTCTGTTTGATCTATATATTGGTTAAATGCATTGCAGCACGTTACAGATGTTTCTTATGTAAAAAAATTATTTATACATGCCCATGACCTCAATATAAGGCTAGAAATATTCTTTGTTATAAGACTCTTATCCGTCATCTGTTACCAAAGCTCATCTATTCATGCCATGAAATAAATTGGTTATTCCACGGTTGTTCAGTGTATAAAGGTTATGACACATAAAAGCAGATGGAACAACAGGCGTATGTATATATAGATGTATATATATATATATCTATAGATTGTCATTTTATTGGTCTCTCCGTCTGTCTGTCCGTCGGTCTAAATCCTACATTAACTTTAGTATACACAACATATTATATGTACGAATAGTTTTGTGTGTACATACTTTGCTCGCTTAAGACGAAGAACAGAGAGAATCAAAGATATCGTTAATGAAGAGGTGCCAATCAACCTCATCCATTTTTTTTCCATAATCGCCTCGTACTATTGAGGATGAAGAGAAAAAAGGAAAAAGAGATAGAGAAAAAAATAATTCTATGATATATAATTCTCTCGCTGCGATCATTCTTTCTTATCCAACATAAATATACATATATATATATACATACATACATATACAATAAAACTTATATACTAGCATTCAGTCGTAAAATACACACAAGATTCTATGGCATCGAAATCGTATATTCTAATTTTAGTAACTATTCTTTCATATTATCAATTGATTAGTATTCGAGTAAGTAAAATAATGAAAATTCTCAGTTCACTATAATACATTGTATAGTATTATTTTCATAATAGAATACAGATATGTAGGTGATCTGGTTATCTATATATCCCATCCATTCAATTCTGACAGACTTAGGCTATTTGAATATGTCGGGGTTTATAATTAGATGATAAATATCTTTGCCCTCGATAGAAACAACACTAATCATGTGCCAACAGCATCCAGACATATATACATGTCTAAAACTAGGTTGCATTGTCAAGATATAAAATACTCCAGTATGATGATATGTACCAAAAGAAAACTACGTCCAATGACTTTTTCGAGCTTAAATGTTAAATAAATAAATATGGATAAGTATAATCCATCAACATGGGAATTCTTTGTGATAATTTCTTCAAAAAAAAACGAGATTTTGAGTAGAAGAATTCTCTTCTGAGATAATTATTGTTTATATTCAGCTGTCGAATAAAACATATACTACTCAATGTCTTGTTACATCATCTCGAAAGCAATAAGATGAACATAATATTTCATTAAGTATAAAAGACAAAAGAAAAACTGATATGTCAAGGAACATTCCATTATTCTGGTTAATGTCTTTTTCTAATTATAATTTCTTTTAGGCAGAAACTGAAACTAAAGTTGAAGTATTACAAAATGATAATGATAAACTTTTAAATGATTTTCAAGGTATACTTTTCTTTAACAATTATATGAAAAAAACACATTTACAGAATCTAAATAGATCGATGTTCAAGTACAAAATGCCGTGAAGGTGAAATGTGTGTTTTAAATAAAGATGGTGATGCTGAATGTGCTTGTGTTACACAATGTGAAGATCCAAAAGATGAACGTTTAATGGTAAAACATAACGGAAAAAAATGAATAAAATTCTATTTATTTGTTTATTAAGGTTTGCACAAAAGCTAATCATACATATACATCTGATTGTGAATTTTTTCAAATGCAATGTTGGTGTCGAAAAAATGATGAACGTTGTACAAGAAAAGAAGCTGTAACAGATACTATTGATTATTTTGGTCGATGTCAAAGTAGGAAAAAAAGAAATGATTTCTTTTCTATTTTCTATTCGCTTCTTTATAGATATTGGTATTTGTACTGATTTTGAATTGGAAGTTTTTCCTAAACGAATGAATACATGGCTTGGTGAAATTCTTGATACATTGGTTTGTTATAAAAAATTGATTGTTTATAATTTTACATCTTTTATTTTAGTATGTTCGTAAAGATCTTGATACTAAATATGCTGTATTAGTTGATGAAGCACGTAAAATGAAATTATCAAATACAGAAAAATGGTGGCGTAATGCTGTACTTTGGGAATTTTGTGAACTTGATCAAACACATGATAAGTAAGTAGAAAAGGAGTTTATTCATATGAATATAATACTTTTAATTTATTTAAAAGTTCGGTTAATAATGAAGAATTAGCACGTTTTGTTCGATCACTTAAAGTTCTTGAACATTGTATTCAACCATTTTTAAATCATTGCGATACTGATAATGACAATAAAATTTCATCCGATGAATGGGGTACATGTCTTGGTCTTGATAAAGGTATAATAATATATGCATATATATTTTTATAAGTTAAATAAATCTTTTTGTATGATTATTTCTAGACGATATGGCTTTCTTAAAAACTTATTGTACTCATTAAACAAAATGATTATTCGGTTTTTGTTAGAGGAACAGTATACCGATTATAATGCTTGAATCTGTGTGTGCATGTGTGTCTTCTAGTGTGCTTAGACATTTTATTATATGTCATTTATCGGAAATAAATATCATTTATATTTCACAATATATAGAGTTTAATCGTTGTTTTGTTATTGTATTCTTATTTGCATAGGTTAAGAATGACGTTGGTATTTCTATGCAGTAGTTTTATGATTATTTTTTTTCGTACAATAACCTTTAATGGTGTTGTTCTCTATTTAGAACATACGTTTCATATTAATTTACTGATCAGAATTGATTTTGACATATATAAATTCAAAATAATACATATTGATAAATCATTTGTCAACGATCAAGAAACACAATTCATGATTTTTTTTCTCTGTTTATTCTTTTTTTTCCGTTGATGATATAAGTCAAAAAAAAGACGTAAATAACAAAAAAATGAAATAACAACAACTAGAACAACAACAACAACAACAACAATAATAGTAATAATAATAATAATAAGAAGTACCGAGAAGAAAAATGACTAAAGACATGAATAGATGCGTGAAAAAAATATACTTCTATCGTCACATCAACGCATGTTTTATGCTGCCAATGAGATTTCATACAAGTATTTTTTTCGAGTTTTTTTTTTTTTTTGCTTAAAATATAATCCATTGACTACATACTATGAATAGATAAAGAAAAGAAAAGAAAAAAGGAAAAAAAAGAGATGTCTTCATTTTAAAAAACATTGCCCCCACTGATTTTTTTTTACTGTTTTTGTTTTAAATTAACTTCACTTATAACTGAAATACCACCACTTGTACCATGCGATTTATTCCAATCCGTAACACATAATGTACCAGTTGATAAAAATGTTAGTGAATATGGTTCTTGAATTGATTTACATTTATATTCTTCAATATTTGAATCTTTATCAATTGAAACTAAACGATGATTGAGTTTATCTGGTATTAAACATTTTTTAGCTGTATCAACATAAATTGAATATGATTGTAATGATTGAGGAATATTATATGTTGATTTGGGTGTTGCATTAGCATTATCATATTCATGAAGATGACATTTATCTTGACGATGTGTCAATACAAATGATGTATCATTGCCTAAGAAATATGCAGCATAAGGATAAACTTTTTGATAAAGTTGAGGTGTTTGTTGAAGTAAATGATCTTGTGTTGAATCATGAAATGACCATACACCAATTTCAGCAAGATTAGCATCAAGAAAAACAATACGTTCACCCGATGGATCACATGCTAAATACAAAAAAACAAAAATAATATAAAATACAGATTTAAAAATATACAAAAAAATATTGATATATTTTCATATAAGCTCTTATGATTATAGACCAATAATATGGTATATATTTGATCATGATTATATAGTATCTCTAGGCCATCATAAGAAACTCTATTATCATTATTATTAATCTGTCAATAAAAACCCTTAAAAAAGTATCTGGTGTTTTCTTACTGATAAGACATTCTATATAAATAAACTATCATTTTATTCAACAAGAAAAATTTATCTAAACATCTCTTAAGTTACAAAGATCTAACGCAGGGTGTATTACGAGAATATTTTTTTCTAATAATAGTCGTGGGAGCTATTCAGTTCTGAGATGAAGAGACTTAAGTCTAAGAATTTGTATAAAGTAATCACATGTCACGTAAAGCTCGATTTAAAATCAAGGTATTACTAGCATGTTTCTTAATTGAGGATTTTCATAGGATAAAAATATTCTTCTGAACTTGCAGTACTCGTTCAACTCATATTCCATCTAGATATTCAAATGTAATGTTCATATAGTATCTTTTATCTTGGGCTTTCTGTAGAAGATTTTCGGCACAAACAATCTTATTTAGTTCTAAGTAGGAGGAGTTTATATCGATTTATCATTAACCATACCACTGGCCATTTGATGCGACAAGCCATATGGCATCTCCTTTCACGTCATAGACTTAAAAATCATTAACTGAAATAGGCGTTAACGAATCTGAAAAAATCATGCGCTAAGAGTTCTCTGTGCGAGGCGAACAAAGTCATATGATACCTATTGTCAAGCTTCTGCAAAATCGAATCGGTTCCATCATATTTATTTCAATATTCTACACAATCCCAACGAGCCCAATGTTATTTTTCTCTATATATTAGAAATAAACCGACCTTTATTTATGATTGATTTTCACTAATATCTAAAGGATAATCAAACTTTAAGGACAAAATAACCGTAAATTGTTGTATCAGATCAATTTGAAAAGATTAGAATTTGAATAAAATAAAAATTATTGATTATCTATAAATCACATACCTGCGTAAACACCGCGATCTTCAATAAATTGAATATTCCATGGATAAAATCCCCGACTTTTACTTCTGATAAGAACTTTATTTGTAGTTAAATCTAAAATAACTGCTTCTTTTCTTGTTGCAACAACAGCTTGTGTTGTTGATGCTGCTGCATTAAAAATAACAGCTTTTGGTGTTGGTAAATCTTTAAAAATATGATGAACAACTCCTTTAATATCAATAAGTAAAACCGAATCTCGATCAAAATTTGCCACTAATAAACGATCATCTGGTAAAGCACATATGCCAGTTGGTGCACCAAATTTGCCATTTTCACGATCAAAACTGCATGAAAGTTCGGATATAAAATAATCATGTTTATATTTTTTTAAATCATAAATTAATTCTTTTTTGATTGTTGTCTCGGAATCAGTCGATGTTGTTGTCGTTGTTGATGTTGATGTTGCTGTTGTTTTTGTTACCTCAGATGATGGTGTAAACGCTGGAGCATCACACTAATAAAAATAATAATAATAAATTTATATAATTTTATTTTGATATACATACTCGCATGGTTACTTTTGATCCTACATTTAATGATTGAAGTTGATCGGCAACTTGTTCAACATTCTAATTTAAACAATGATCGTAGGAAAAAAACAAAGAAAGAAAAAAAATTACTGTTGGTGGTTGAAATGAACTTTGTAATTGTCGTTCTGTAAGACCATCATCATTAGAATTGACTTGTTCTTTTGATACTTCAGTTGAAGATGTATTTTGATTTTCCGTGACTGTATTCGACATGACTATCTAATAGTAAATATAATCACACAAAAATATAAATAATGAATTCGATGTATGATGATGCATCACGAAAAAATAGCGATTCTAGTGACTTCAATAGATATTTATTTTAGATATTTCTATAGAGATATAATGAAAAATAAATTTTTAAGAGAATTTTCGAAATATTTTTTTTATTTATTATTTTATTATTTTATTAAATTATTTTCAGATTTTTTCATTGGCTGAAATTCCAGCCAATCGATAAAAAGTTCTGTTTATTTTTTTTTTCCTATATATTATTTAATTTTTTTTTTCTACGGAAATAGATCAAAATGTTTCCTAATGCAGCACCAACGGAACCAAATCGGACTTCTCTCCCACCGGCCGCACCAGTTTCCAATTGGAGTGTTGCTTTATATCGAAAAGCTGAACCTATTTTACCGTTAAATCCTGCAGATGTTTCCCAAACGCCAGCTCCACAACAAACCTACGGCTCGTTCTATATTCAACTTCAGCAGCAAGCTAGTTCAACATCACCGAGCCGTTCAGATGTACTTTATTTTCGATATCAAGCACAACAACAAAGAAATAGTGCAGATTCCTACACATTACCATTTACAATAAGTCAGTTAAGTGATATGAAATTAGTAGCCGATACAGCACCAATTTCATCGACATCGGGACGATCACCATCGAATGTTGATCAACAAGCAGGTGAGAAAACAATGAAAAAAAGATTGATTTCCTATGTCATAGAAATACTAGATAGTACAAGGAGAAGTTATATTTGAATAAAACCTGTAAGCACACATCGACAGGTTAATAATTTGCAAACATCATTAAATATTATATGAGTTCTGAAGCCTTCTAATTGAACAAATAATGATCTGTATAAGTCAATATAACAAAAATAGATCATTGTATTATTTAATTAGCTATGTTGAGTGCTACACTTAAGTGTTTGCCGTTGAGTATTATGCCTGTTTCTTTATACAAAATAACAACATACTTAAAGAATAATCTAATTAATGTATTTTATTTTCAAAGGTTTAAATGATTCATCAGATATTCCACCGACATTACTTTTACGTGCAAAAGCTTTTCTTGGTGTTTTGGTATTGAACAGTTCAGGAAATAGTATTACAGCTAATAGTTCGTATAAAATGTTTTTTAATTATTTTATTCGAAAATCATACATATTTGTTTATTTAGCTGCTGGTATTATTCGACCTTTTTTATTATTTTCAACTGAAGAAGTATTTATTGGACAATTATTTGATGCATATATTTTTCGTATGAAAATAGAAATTTATAGTTATATATTCATATTTTCTATTTAAAGGTATTTCACAAGTAGCAACTATTTCTATGCGAGATAATCCAGAAGATGAAGTTTATGTTTCTGGAATAAAGTAAAAATTAGTTTTAAATTAGTTTTGTATATTTTTTTATTTCTATGGAAATATTTAGAAAACTATTTCAAGGACGTTGTTTTTATTATGCAACATATATGAAACCAGAATTAAATACGAATAAACCTTATTTTAATAAGCCATATGATATAACATTATGTGCTCAACGAATGATTCAAGGACATGATTCTGATATCCGATTTTATTGGTTTGTTATTATTTAATTATAATTTTTAAAATCAAAAATTTTTTTTTATTTAGGAATCGTGGTTTATGTTTACCATTACTTAAATATAACATTGACATTCGTTATTGGATACCGAAAGTATTATGTGGTGGAATTGAAACACATAGAAATGCAAATGAAGATGTTGAATTATGGTTAATATCAAGGTAGATTAATTATGAATTTTAAGAGATGGATTATTTTTATGATATTATTTAGATTAAGTTGCGAACGAGCTGGCACACGATTCAATGTTCGAGGTGTTAATGATGATGGAGCCGTGGCAAATTTTGTTGAAACAGAGCAGGTGAGAAAAGATAAAAAAGAATTTAACCCAACCTGTCAATTAGTGAGATTGAGTAGGGTGTATACGATAATTATAGACGTTATTACCTAGAAATAATAAGACTGATTCTTTTGTTACATGAAGAGTTCGGTTTAATTATATACTTCTTCAGAAGTTATTGAGTGTTTACTTTCGATTCCCGATGAAATATGTACGCATAAGGTTTCAAGCATTCTTTCGTTTTCAATACTTGAATGAAGTATTGTATCAATCAATTATCAAATTTTCATTTTCTTTCGATAATTTTCTAAAAAAAAAATGCCGATATAAATCATTTAACTTTATTTAATTTCATAAATATGATTAATTAAAGTATATATATATATTAGATTAGCCCAAGGCATACATTAGTATTATTGAATTATAAGGATTCTATAAATAGAATACATATTTTTTTTAAGATTGTTTTTCTTCCTCGACAAAATAATTATTCATCATTTATTATTGTTCGTGGTTCAATTCCACTTTTTTGGCATCAACCACGTTTTCAAGTATCGTATATCTTCAATTTTTCCTTATCAAATAAATATTTCTATGGTTCTATTTAGGTTGGCGCTCATCGTATTACAATATCACGTAGTGAAGCATTAAGTTTTAAATCATTTTTCGAGTAAGTTATATTTAACGAATATTTTAACCGAAAAAAAATAATTCTTTTAATAGACATTTTAAACATCTTTATCGTCATTATGGTCGTGTATTAATTATAAATTTAGTTGATCAACGTGATGATGAAAAACGTGTTGGAGATGAATATCGTCAATTATTTAATTTACTGGTTAAAACATACCAATCGAAACAAAAAAAAGAAAAAAAATTACTTAATTATTTAAATGAAAATGATTTTATTTGGTTTGATTATCATGAACAAGCACGTCAACTAAAAGGTTTTACACCGGAAAGATTTGTTGATAAAGTACTTATACAAAATAGTCAATATTCTATCGGACAAGAATTAGAACAACAGAATATATTTACTTATATGGATGGAAAAATGATTAGTCATCAAAAAGGCGTTTTTCGTATAAATTGTATTGATTGTCTTGATAGAACAAATAATGTGCAATTAACACTTGGAATGGTTGTTTTAACAATGCAATTAGCAAGTTTAAAAAAACAAGTTGATCATAACAATTTAGTTGAGCGTATTAAAGATATGTGGATTAATAATGGAGATAATATTAGTAGAATTTATACTGGTACTGGTGCAATCGGACAAAGGAGCAAAGTAAATAACAGATTTTATTTAAATAAAAAAATTGTGATCACAGGTGCAGAATCTTCCTCGTGTACCCCGCGCGGGGAGGGAAATTTTTGAAAAATTGCGTTTTTCAGGGAAAATCAGAAAAATGTGGGGAAGTTTTCAGAATTTAGCTTGGGAAATTTTTCGAATAAAATTCCCCGGAAGTGACACTTTTTGATTTTTTGGAAGCTTCCGCACCTCTGGCAAATAGACGCAAGTAATAGTTCACTGTTTTCTTGATTCACCAAACCAGTTTAGTAAGCGTGCCTGTGACCCAAAACATTAAATAACCGAGTTTATGCATCCGACAAATATTTAGAATGATGACTTTACAGTGATATAATAGTGCCGATTTCTTCTATATCTGGATGTATTGGATAAACAGAATAGAGCATCGATTTCTACTAACCATATGAGAATGGAACAATACATATTTATTACTAAGAATCCGATTTTTTGTTTTCTAGGCAAAAGATATTCAACGTAGTCTTGGTCGAGCTATACAAAATAGTTTACGTGATGATGAAAAACAACAATCAATGCAAACATTAATTTATTCCTATGCAAAAGATTCATATCTACATGAACGTTCTGTTGCTGCTCTTCTAACACCATATGTCATATGTAAAAATACATTTCCTATTTTATTTCTTATCAATAAAATTCTATTTTAATCTCTCTAGCGGATGGTATTATATTAAGTGAAATGTATCGAATACGGCAACAATTTATTAAAAAAGAAAAAATTCGCATATCTATTGGTACATGGAATATTAATGGTGATAAAAATCCAGCTTTAGAAGATGCATATCCATCTATTCTTAATTCATGGATATTGGATGGACCAGAAAGTATGTCTGCTAAAGATCGAAAAGATATGCCGGATGCTATTCCAACAATGGGTATGTTATCAAAAAAAAAGAAGAAAGAACAGATATTTAAATAAATAGTTTCTTTCAGGATTTGTTGCTGATGGTTATACAAAAAAAATGCCTGATATATTAGCTATTGGATTTCAAGAAATATGCGATTTAACAGCATCAAATATGGTCTGGCAGAGGTATGCTATGAATTTTATAAGAATACAGACGTACATGAATTTTTGATAAGATAGCAAATTACGCAGAATTGCAGTCTTGCACTTTCATCTCTTTATGAAAAAAAATTTTTCTATCATATTCAATGTAAGCTATTTATAGATGGATTTAAATTGCTGAATCTCGTGAAAGATTACAATAGATATCTGATAAGAAATAGAGAGTAAGTATGCGACACAATTGATTGATATATTCCCGACGAGAGAATATTTTAGTTGAGAAATCAGACAGGCACGTCAACATTCCGTAGGGTGTATTGATCAAAAGTACAGAAAAGTTATTTATACTGTCCTGTATACAAAAGTTTGATTGGTTTTGAATAAATCAAAAATATTTTTATTTCATTAGTTCTGTTAATGCAACTCGTTGGGTTGATAATGTTGAAGCACATTTTAAAAAATCTTATCCAAATGATGAATATATTCTATTGGGTAATGATCAACTTGTTGGAGTTTGTTTGGCAATATTTATTCGACGTGATCTGGCACCATTTGTTAAGTATGTTTTAAAAAAAACATTTTTTTATCTTATTATGTAATATTTAATTTTAATCATATAGAAATATTGTTGTTGATTCAGTTAAAACAGGAATGGGTGGTAAAATAGGCAACAAAGGATGTGTAAGGCTATATATTATTTCTAATTCTATGATGTATGAATTTTAATTTAGGTTGCTATTCGTCTTGTTTTATATAATACATCAATTTGTTTTATATGTGCTCATTTTACAGCAGGACAAAATGAATTTAATGAACGTAATAAAGATTATAAATCTATTATGGAAAAACTCTCGTTTCAACCACCATCACGAGCATTATGGCATGATCATATATTTTTTCTTGGTGATTTTAATTATCGTCTAACAATTCCACGTATGCAAGTTGAACAATTCGTTAAAGCGAATGCTTATAAACAATTACTTGAATATGATCAATTAAAAAAAGAACATACTGAAGGACGGGTAGGTTAATTTTAATTATATAAAACAAACATTCATTAATTTTTTTGCTTTTTCAGGTCTTTCGAGAATTTCTTGAAGGTCAAGTTAATTTTCCTCCAACATATAAATATGATGTTAATTCCGATGAATATGATACAAGTGAAAAAGCACGTACACCATCATATACAGATCGTATACTTTGGCGTAGTATCAATCCTGATATTTGTACAAAACAATTATATTATGGACGTGCTGAAGTAAAGACATCGGATCATCGTCCTGTAAGCTCAATATTTGATGTTGAAGTTGAGAAATGTGATGAAATAAAAATGCATCAAGAATATATTAATATATACAAACGATTTCAACCTTCACATGCACAAATGATTATTCATATAAAAACTGAAACTAATTTACGTAAAAATCAATTAATTGAAGAATTTGATATGTATATTAAAAAAAATTATGGATTAGATATTGTTATTGTCGATAGATAGTAAGTTACATATTATTGAAAAAATAATTAGAAAAACATTTGTGTACGATTTAGTTTTACAACACATCATAAACATCTTTTATTGAATGTGTTTTTCGAGAATGGTGAACAAGCACGAAAAGTTTCCGAACCCAAAAATGATCAGGTAAATAAACTCTTTAAATCTTGTAAGATTGGACCAACAGATAAACTTCAGCCACTAGGATTGAAGCACTTTTTAATACTTTCATCTAGAGTCCTGCACGAGTGCAAGTTTTTGTACTCGAACCGGCTCTATTTTTTACGCCCGAAACTGGACTGGGGTAAGTCAACCGGGTACTCGAACCCATGCTCCGGGTCGGACCGGATTGCAGAACACTACTTTCACTAGTCGATAGAATCCGTTGGTATCTGTCACGGCACTTACCGTGATATCCCATGAGTCAAGGAATTACTGACTCATGTGTGTATGATTGAGATTCTTGAGTTATATACATATGAGGGCTTTGCTTTTGCTTTGGAGACCCGATTCTCTCTCACTATCTTTTCTCGTGATTGGAATAAAATCGTCACAGTATCGGATAATCATGTGTTTCTATTATATACTATTATTGAGAGAACTAACCTTTTTAATTTTAGAATTACTTAGTTAATTCAATATCTTATAATTTTTATCTTTATTTTTTAGCTTCCAAATGGCTTAAATTTTAGTAAACGTTTAGTAAATATGAATGAAGACTTTGCTTTAGGACAAAAAATTAATCTTCTTTTTGCTGATGCTAACGAAACTATGTTTCCAGAATCTACTGCTTAGTAAATCTTCTTATCTATAATATAAATTCTAATTCTTTTTCTTCTTTAGTGATCTTGGTTCTTATCAACAACCATCTCCTGATGCACTTTCAACCATGCAAGATGTAACAGTCGCTGGCGTGGGTAAGAAAAATATATTTTTACTTTTTCATTACAATAAAATCTCTAGCGCGAACTATATCTGATATGATGAAAATAATCGCAATGGAAAATCTAACTTCTCCATCAACAACACATAAAAAATATGGACGCATTTCAATGCACAATTTTGATCCGTCTAAATTGACTGGCAGTAAGGGGAAATGTAGAAGAAGAAAAATAAAACAGAAACTTACTAATTTATTTCTAATATGGAGATGGTTCATATATTAACATGTGCATGAGATTCACAAGTCAACGAATGACAATAATTATTATAATTTATTCTGCTCTTCTAGTTGTTGACGCAGCAAATGTTTCAATAACAACATCAGATATAGATGATAATCATCAACAAAGAGAAGATGATATTGAACAATTACAAGAAATTAAAGAAGCACAACGTGTATTTGAACAACGTCGTCGTACATATGGAGATATATTTAATCATGATTTTGATTCCGATTCCGATGAAAATAATGATGATTTAAAACAAAAAAGTTCAAAATCATCATCAGATAGTGATAGTGATGCACCGACATCAACTGATACTGATTCACCATATGGTTCAGATTCTGAATCAAGTTCATCTTATGATGAATATCATGCTATAAGACAAATTCCAAAAAAGAAAATACATGGACATCATAAAGGTCCATTGAAATCATATTTTGAAGAAAGAATTGGTAATTGGCCAAAATATCGTTATAAAAAATATAAACGACGTCATATGAAAAAACATGGAATTGAAATAAATTATGGAAATATTCATACAAAAGAAATAAAACGTTCATTAAAAGATGAAAAACATCAACGAAAAAACTATGAAAGCCAACTTACTAACGTATCAAATATGATGGAACCTGTTGTAAAAAAAATGTCGTTTATTTCATTAGATCCTGAACATCCAATGATACCTGCTGAATTAGAAAAAGTATCAGTACTATCAACTAAATCTGTTGAAAGTGAAGATAATCATCATACAAAATCACCATCGACTTATAAAAAAATGAAACAAAAATTTAAAAAAACTTTTAAAAGAAAACATAAAGTATCAGCTTCTCAAAAGACCGACGATGAAGAACAGTTGGCAACAAACAGTGATGCGGCTAGTTGTGCAAGTGCCGGTGACGATATTCGTAATTCGCATCACTCATTAGATAAAGTTTAAATATATTATATCCATCGCATCAGATAACTTTAATTAAGGGTCTAGAAAAATTAGTCGTGACAAATATTGATCGATAGCTTTATAATAAAATACTAAGATTATTTCAAAATGAATCGATAGATAAGATTTGAAAAAAGGCAGTAGATTTATTAATGCTTTAAAAATGACTAATATTTTATTAAACGTAATTTTCGTAAAAAAATTAGTTTGTTCCCTTTTGCATGGCTATACTTTTCTTCAAAAGATCTTTCTGTCTAATAATACAGCATTTGAACTATATGTTTCTTTTGTATAATAATCATCTTGTTATATTTATTATCAATCTGTTGATCGATATTTGTCTCGCCGATTTTTTCATTTTCCTTTGTGGTTTAATGCATATGTTATCGCTTTTTCTTTCTTCGTGTTTTTGTCTTATACTAGTCACGCACATAACTTTTTCTTATATTCGGTTTATGCATATATGTTATACGATAATAAAACGACTCTTTTCTCTTTTTTGTTTTTTTTCAAAATCGAAATATATATGTAATAATGTCTATTTCTTTTTAGTTGCTGATGAGAAATCTGCAGATGACACAATTGGGAATCAACGTCAATATAGTGTAGGTGAATTAATTTCATTTGCATCATTGGACATTCCAGATGAGACGAATTTACAACCACAAACAACAGACGTAAGTTTAATAAAATGGAAATATTTTTTTAGAATTTATATTTTAGTCATTATTCAATGATGATTGTTTTGACCCATTTAATCTTTATAATAAATCAACATCAAATAATTCTGACATAAGTAATTTTAGTTTCCTATAAAATCTAATTTATTTTTATTTTTCGAAATTAGATGACAATAGTTTTTCATTTTTCGAACAACAACCACCAGCGGCAACAGCTTCTATGTTTCCTGTTGATCCATTTGGTATGTCTATTCAACCTGTACGAGATACAAAATCACCATTAAATATGTTTTCTTCAACTTTAACAAATACAAATAATAATTTTTTTGTTCAATCTCAATCACAATTGATTCCTAATCGAATAGTAACACCTTCACCAACAAATATTAGTATTCCATCAAAACCGGTAACAGTTAAAAATCTAAGTATAAATCTACCAAATAAAAAAAATGAAACAGTTACCGATTTACTCGATTTTGGCGAACCAAATCCACCAGCACCACCACCACCAGAAAGCCCAAAATTTGATCCATATGGTTAATTCTATCTAGTCAATATTAATTATATATTATTATTATTTTACCCATTGATATATGTTAGTGTACCCTATATGTCAATGTCACAATTTATGTTTTAATCAGATTTCTATGCACATACAAATTTTTTTTTATTTTGTAAAAATCTCATCGTACAAAGCCTTGGCATTTTTTTTTTTGTCTTTTCAAATACGTACTTATTTGTTTTGTTTGTGTATATGTATTCTAGTCATAATCATATCCTTTCTAGTCATTCCGGATTACTTTTTCCAATGTATTGTCATTTTATTTTTGTTTATAGATGAAATTCGATGATTTTCTTGCGACAGTCGATGATTGGGGTAAATTTCAAAAAATTAAATATGGTCTTATTTGCTTGACATATATGTTACCACCAATAATGGTATATACGTATACATTTACAGCAGCAGTACCTAACTTTCGATGTCAAGATTCTGATATGCTGTTTGATGATGGTTATTTTGCTGAAGCAAATACTAATTATAATTCAAAATATTTACCAACTCAAGAACAATGTACACGTGCAGATAAACTTTTATCACTTAAAGAATGCCAACGTTGTTATATACAAACAAAACCAAAATTTAATCAGACAGCAAATCGACCAGATAGTAAAATAGAAAAATGTAATAAACATGTATTTGAAAAAATTCATTATGACAAAACTTTAGTTGAAGAAGTAAAAATAATCTCCAGATGTTTATATTTTAATTGCTATTGTTTATCTTTAGTGGGATATAGTTTGTGATCGTATTATCTATCGTTCAGCAGCACAAATAGTTTTCTTTGTTGGATATATGGTCGGTTCGGTTGTTTTTGGCATATTAGCCGATAAGTAAGTTTATAACAAAAAAAAAAACACAATATTTTACCATTTTTATTTTCATCTGATAGATATGGACGTCGTCCTATAATGAGTGTTAGTTTTATTCTATTGACTGCATCTGGATTGTTATGTGCATATGGTCCTCACGCTGCATTAGGATTTTGGCCATCATATATTATATTTGTACTTTCTCGATTTTTAATTGCATGTGCAACACGAGGAATTTCCGTTTCTGGTTTTGTACTTGGTTCAGAAATAGGTAAGGAGAATATCGATTATTTTATTTTTAAATTAATCGAATTTATTTTCTATAGTTGGACCGAGTAAACGCTTATTAACTGGAATTGTCATTGAATATTTTTTTGTATTTGGTCAATATTTTCTCGTGGCTTTTGCATTTTTTATTCGAACATGGAGAGCATTAACAGGTGCTATTACATTATTTACTGTACCATTTATGTTCTTTTATTTGTAAGTTAAAAATTTTAATCTAAAACAAAAACTAATCAAATCTATTTTAGTATATTACCTGAAAGTCCTCGTTGGCTTGTTAGTAGAGGACGTTTTGATGATGCTGAAAAAGTTTTACGTAAAATTGCAAGTGACAATAAACGAGATTTTGACCCAAATAAATATCAACAATTAAAAGAAGAACAACAAAAAGTTTGCTGAATAGAAATTTTTATTTTCCTATCAACTGTTTGATTTTTTTATTTATTAGCATATGAAAAGTACACAACATCAACAAGGTATAATGAGTTTATTTAGGTCAAAAATAATGTGTATTATTAGTTTCAATCTATTTCTGCAATGGTAAATTTTATTTCGAATTTTCTTTTCAAAATATTTTATTTGAATGTTTAAGGCTCGTACAAAATCTTGTATTTTACGGTGTTTCACAAAACACAGGTAAATACTTGTTTTTTTATTGAATATAATTCTAAATTTTATTTTCAATTTCATAGGATCATGGGATTTAAATCCATATTTATCTTTTGCACTTAGTGCGACAGTCGAATTAGTTGCTTATATTGTCGTTCATCTTATACTTGATCGTGTTGGTCGTAAACTACCTTATTGTTTATTTTCTATGCTATTTGGAATAATTGCACTTCTTACTATACCTGTCCAAAAATACATGCCTAGTAAAAATACTGTTTTGTTAGAAAATATTAAAATTTTCTCGTTTTTTTTTTATTTTAGAGCAAATAATATTAATGACTATAATTAATTTATTATTGAAATTTTTAGCATCAGGATCATATGCTATTATTTATATTTATGCTAATGAATTATTTCCTACAAATGTTAGAAATACAGGCATGGGTATTTGTTCGATGGTTGCACGTATTGGTGCTATTATTGGCACATTCTGTAATGATTATTTAGTGAGTTATTATAAATAAATTAAGTTTGATTGATTTTTTGATTTATTTAGACACGTATTTGGATTTATTTGCCAATAGTTCTCTATGGTATTGTTTCACTTATATCGGCAATATTAGCTTTAATGTTTCCTGAAACATTAAATAAATCATTACCACAAACAGTTGAAGATGTTGAACGAATGGGCATTATTGGGTAAAATTATTAATAAATTGTAATGTAAATATATATATATATATATTGATTTATATTTAGTATGAAAAAAAAACAATTTACAAGTACACTTCCTGAAAGTGAAGCATTAACAGGGAATAATGAGGATATAATACTCAAGGAAAATATACAAGCAAATGATATTTCTGATAGTAAAATATAGCTCAAGTATTCTTTTTTTCATCTAATTTTTTTGTTCCAGTATTTACACTATATATCTGTGTTCGTGTGTGTGTGTGTTTTTTTTTTCTAAATATTTCGCGCTCAGTATTATTTGGAATTGTTTTTGTTTGTTTGTCTGTATTTACTTTTAAAGACAATAAATATAGAATAGTTAGACATTAATAATTTATGTATTATTTATAATATTATACTATAAATATGACTGTCACAGTATGTGGCCATATAAATCTTTGGTTATTTTCGAATAATATCGAGTTGGGTCAGTGCATCTATTCTATTTATTTAAAGACATCTAAATATAAAGTTGATATTCGAACTGTATCAAATGAACATATTTATGTACTAAATCGGTTAAATATAAAACAAGTTCAGTGTAATCGAATTTTCATCAAAGAATAGAGCAAAGCTTGTTTTGCATATGTATAGAATACAATTATAATTTGTATGTGCCAACTGTTATTTTATTTTATTTTTTTCTTCTTCTTCGTAAAAAATATTGCTAAGCGTGTGTGAGCTGTGTTGTATTGAGATCCAATCTTTTTCTTCTTTTATTATATATACTCTGTTCTTTTACTATCGAAAAAATGAAATAAAACACGGTGTTGTTTTTTTATGATTCGAAATATATTGAGAGGCAGGAAGCCACAAAATAACACACAAATTAATAAAAAAAATCGAAAAGAAGAAAAAAAAGTGTTAATAAATTATTCTCACAAGTTTCCTATAATATTTGCGATTGTTCACTTTTTTTTTAATACTATTTCTTTTAAAAAAGAAAAAAAAACCCGCAAGATTTTATTGTGGTTATCATTCAGTGGGTTTTTTTATTTTTTGTATTTGTGTTTGTCATTGCGGTAAGCAACTTTTTTCATAATACCTTTTCCTTTTTCTTTTATCGTGATATATATATATTCAAAATTTGTTTTTGCTTTCAAAATAATTTATTCTTTCTTCTAAACTCAACAGAATAAAAGCAAGACTATGTACATGAATTTGCTTTCAAAAACGACCGCTAGGTTTTTTTTTCATATACATAGAAGTATATATGTATGTAACTAAGGAAAAAAAAATCAAAGAAATATACGTTAAAAATCATTCGTCATGCTAATTTTCATTTTCAAGTTTTACCAAAGGTTACAAACACACGAGTTTTACCTTTAATATGTGTGTGCATCTTATCTGCACTTAAAGAAAAAGAAAAGATGAGATGCGTAAATGCTCTTTCTATTCGAGCACAAAAAAGAAACTCTTATTTTTTTTGCACCTATCCTTATATATATATGTATGTATATACGTATATATATATATATGAATGTATACATGTATATTTCTCTTTTGTCAAGAGGAATTATGTTCGCTACAGCTCGTCAAGAAAAAAAAATGAAGGAGAAAAAGCCGACGACCACTGGTGATGGTGGTGATGGTGGTAGTGGTAGTGGTATTTGTTGTTATTCTTCTTCGACGACGAGATGCAGCATAAAGTATACCCTACACACTTAAGAAAAAAAAAAGGGAGGAGACGACGAGATTTGTTTTCTTGTTCTCTCTCTCTCTTACTCTCTTTCTTTCTTTCAAAAAGAAAATAAAACAGACAAACAAACCGACTGCTAGTTTTGTAGCTGACGGCAAACACCTGAGAACAAGTGTGAGATTGCATTTCATCATTAACGTAGTTTTTTTTCTTTTCGTGGTAAGTACTGATCTGGCTTAGGTTATCGATTTTAACATGAAAAGAAACATTTATGATCTTAATATGAATCGGTCATACAATGTACTTTGTTTACATATGTTATGTTGTAAAGTGTACCACTCTATTCTCTTTTTTTCTTTTTCTAGTTATTATCAATCGCTTAAATTTTATCTTCGATTTATAAAATGAGATATTAGTTAATTTGATTATATTAGACAAAACAAAATTTTATTATAATGACTATTCGTCAACAATATGCTAATGAAGAATTGGTACATAAGCTTCGATCAATGCTTCATGATTTACCAACACTTCGTACACGTGCGATTAAAAAATTAGAACATTGGAGAGAAGCAGCCATAAAACGTCTTTTAGCTCGACAACGTGAATTAGAAAAAACTTTATTAGATAAATTCGAAAGACTTGAATTTGATACCCAATTATTTGTTGAAAAAACCGAACGTAAACGTGCTCAACAACAACGACGTTGGCAAAGTGAACCATTAGATTATCTTAATAAAAATGAAATTGATCGTATATCAACAAGTTTAAGATCAATTCGAGAAGAATTAGAACAATCAAAATTAATTTTAGCTGGTAGTCTTATTAATGAGAATATTGCTGAATTATCATCTGATGATCATAGACAAGATAAATTAGCAGAAACATCACGTTATACAGACAATTTATCAACAAAAACAGCTGTACATAAAACTTATGAATCATCATCAACATCATCAATAGGTAATGACCTTAATTCGGAATTAAGACGTGTCTTAGAAATTTGTACAAGTCCACAATATTCATCATCATCGTTATCAGCAGATGAGGTAATATTATTTTTTTTCAGTAGTTTTTATTTCTTTGAGAACACCAAAAAAAATTGCACCCTAACAGAACGACGACAATTTCTTATCACATACGAATAAAATCCTTTTTATATCCATTCTTATCAAAATAATCTGACTAGGTCATCATCAACAACTTTTTTTTATGTTTACCTATATAAGTTGTTTTTTTCCATTTCTATAAACAAATTAAATATTCTGTTTGCATGATAAAATTTAAAGTCAAAATTATCCATAAGTGCTTTGCCTAACTAAATAAACTATGGTTTCGCGTTCTATCAAAAACTCGAAAAATAAAAAACGAGAAGAAGAAGAAGAAGAAAATTGTGAATATTTTATAATAGACTTAAGTACTTTTTAATTCAAAAGGACGAAGTTTGTTAACACCTAGATTTATTTTATATCTTTAGCAAACACATTTACAATCCCTTGATCATGCTGAATATGCTTATGATGCTAAAGCTAAACAAACAACAGCTACAGCAAGTAAAACCTATCAACAAAAACGTGCTAATCATACAAATGATAAAAATCGTCGACATGCACGTATAATAACAGATGTACCATCTGAACAACAACAACAACAACAACAACAGCAACAAGAGAATACATCACCCAATAATAATCATAAACTATTTGCATTTGAGTCATTCGATGATTCTATAAGGCGTTATCAAAGATTAAGAGAAATAAGAAGAAATTTACGAAATAAATATGATGATCATAGTTCACAACAAACAAAAATTGATGAAACTTCTCAAACAATTGATATACCAGTTGAACGAGTTACTTCCTCTCCGCAACCATCAGATCCACATATATTTCGACAAAATGATCAAATAAGAAATAGTGCGAAGATACGTGATAGAAAATATCGGTCAAAAACACTTGAAGGTAATCATTTACGAGCTGTTGATAATCAAATTTATGGATGTTCATCAACATCATCAACATTAAAAACAAAACATGATACACAGAATCGATCTGATTTACGTAAACGTCATACTAATCATTTATCATTTCGTCGTTCAACTGATGATGTTCGAGATAGACAAACACATGTAAGAAGAAATTTAGATTCGACATATAGCAGTTTGAATGGTACATGGCTTGAAATTGGACAGGAACATTGGACGAATTTATTAGAAAATGGTTGGAGACCAACAACAGATACACCTGGTGTTAATCTTGTTTCATTTAATGATTCAGGTAAAAAATAATTTTCTGATTTTTGTTTTTTAATTATTTATTTTCTATTAGATAATTATGGATCAAATAAACAAGATAATGATGAAATGCCTGTTATTGATCTTTTCGAACAAATATCACGAAATGAATATATGGCATTATTTAATCAAATTGAATTTTCTTATTCACGTACAATTGATTTAGGAATTGAATTTTGGCGTTTTCTTGAAATCAATGGAACTCAACATTTATGTCTTTATCATCAACTTAATAAACAATTTATATTATTTAAACCAGATATATCACTCTTATCTTTTCCTTGGTCATATGATGGCATTATTGATATATCATGGTCAAAATCAACAAGTACATGGGTTGTGGCTACACAAACACAAATTGTATGTATATTAAGTTTTATTTAATAAAAATAAAATTTCCTTTCCCTTTTATTTAGATTATAAGCAATCGTTCATTTAATAAAGTTTTTCAAACAGTTGATATCAAAGGTGATTGGCCTAAACGTATTACATCATGTCGATCATCTATATTTCATACATACAAACTTCCGACTTCTTCCAATACAACTTCATATTCTCGTTTATCCACGAAAGATCGTCCACAATTTTTACTTGAACGTTATGATTATAAATTAAAATCTATATGTAAACATATTCTTGAATCATCAACAATATGGGATATTGAAGCAGATGATCTTACGGAACATTTAGCTGTTCTATGTGATTTTGCTTTACTTATATTTGATTATCAATTGAATTTATTAAGACAAATAGAAGTAACTGGTTTTAAAGTAAGTACAGATCATTTTGGTGGATGGTTAATTGCTGATTATAATAATTCATGTATATGGCAAATAAGACGAAATGAATATTTAAAAGCAAATAAAATTTTAAGTGTTGAGCGACCATGGTCTGTTATACTTGATCGATCATCATGGACATTAGTATTACTAAGTGAAACACAAAATCGTGCTAAACGTTTATTATTTTTTTCTATGAAAAATGTTCCTGATTCGATTCAATTAAATGATTTATCATCAGCACAATCTCAACTTTCATTGTCATCATCATCTTCGATGTCGGAATCTTTTTTATAAAAGAAAACAAAAAATACCCAATTATATTTACATAAATATATATCTATCTATTTGTAATAATGAAGTTCTGTTTTTCTTTTTTTCATTTCATTTTTTCTTTATTTTATTCTATTTTCTTTTTCTTTCTTTTTATTATCATTCTTGTTGTTGTTGCTGCCGACTTCTTCTATATTAAGAAATATTTTTCTTAGATTTTATATCAAAGATCGAAAAAACAAAAAAAAAAAGTAAATTCTGCATCAGTTTTTTTTGTCGTCTTCTTTTAATCATGATTATAGGACTTAGAATAAACAAGTTTGTTTATTTTGATTTATTCTGTATGAATTAAAATACAAAATCATTTTTATCTTTATTAAATAATTGTTTTTTGTTTGCAAAATACTTCACATTGGCAAGGTTGATAGAGTTCTTATTAGATTTTTACTTTCGATCAAGGATATAATACATCACAAATAACTTGAATTGAAAGTAAAAATTTCACACTTATTAGAAACAATAATAACTGAACTAACGTCATCATCGATCAATAACGTTTTCTATTTTCTTTTAGTTCTTTTAAAATAAAAAACAAATAAGAAAATATGTTTAGTGGTGTTATTGTTGCTTTTTTTTGTTGAAGGATAAAAAATACACTTTACGTTAATGTATTGAAATTTAACTGTAGTTTCAATATTAGTAACAAAATAAAAATTTTTTTCTTCTTCTAAAGAAATCGATCTTTTTGCTAGATTATTTTTCTCTGCTAAAACTTGATAATTCAATATATTTCGATTAAATATGATAAAAATGAATACAATTTATGCACATGATTTTTAGATATGATGCTTGTTGTAAGAATTTGATTGTTTAAGATATTGTAATCAAAGAAAATAGAATGAATTCAAGCAAAACTAATTTAATGAATATCAAAAGATCTTTTCATGCGTTATATTTTACTATGTTTTTTTCTATTAAAAATTTCATGAATATAATAACAAAAATACAGACCTTCAAGGTCTAAAAATGTTGAATGAAATTTTTTTTGTAAGAAGTATTGATCGAGAAGAGTTTGACGTTTGTGAACAGACTGTTATGACATATGTTATACGGTAAATAAATACTCAATGACGTATATTCTTACGTAAGAATATTAATGTATTGAAAAGATTAGAAATGTTCCGGTCTTTGAAAGTGACTAACAACATTTATCAAAAAAGAATGATATTCATTTATGATACAAGATAAAAACATTACAGATAACTATCGTAATTATTTATCAATAATGTCATGACTGAAGCTCGACGTGTTTATATTTTTTTTCATTATTTATTTTCTATGACCTCTATTTGCACATAGATACACTGATTTAATTCAGTTAATAATAAGCGAGATATGTATGTGTTTTTATGTCTAGAATCAAATTTTAATCATGTCGGCTACTAATTGAACTGTGTTACTGGTGAGATTTGATAAAATTTCCCAAAAGATTCGACAATATTTGTATTGTTATTTTTACAAATATATCCATAACAAAGAAACTCATTTATAAATCAGTTACGTTCAGAAGTCTAAGATGTTTACAAACACTCCCACAATGATCAATACTAATTTTCCATAATCAATTCAGAAATAAAATTCGTTAATAACTTAATGAGAAACTATCCGTAAATGTTGTTTTTCTTATCATCGATTTTAAATAAACAATTAATATTAACCATTATCTTTCTTATTTCATATTTATAAACGATTCTATTCGATAGATAAATTCTTTCGAATTAATTCAATCAAACAAAAACTTATGAAATATCAATAAATGAAAGTATATATATATGTATATATTTTCAATAATAACAAATGGTTATATGACGAAAGAGTGTGAAACAGAAACAAATCAAAAAATCCTTATACACGAAAGAAAATTAAACGTATGGCACTGATGGTTCTACTTGCGTAATAATTTCGATAACATCGTCACTGGAATCATCCATAGCAGTATCATTAGTTTTATTACTGATGTCTTCTTTCAATTCTGTTTTTATTCTTTTTTTTTGATATAATTTTGAATGAAAATCTTTAATACATGATGACATATGTTCATATTGTTTTTTCATATGTAAATATTGATTATTTAATTCTTTAAAACGTATATCAAATTGTTGTTCACGTGAATTTAATTTTGCATTAAGTATAGCATTTTCCGTTTGACATTTGCCTAGAAAGAATAAATAATCGAATATTCATTTTGTTTGGTTTTAAAATAACCTAAATCAATTTGTGCTTGTTCTAAACAATCTTTAACTGTTTGCATTTCAAGTAAATGATTTGCTACATTCATTTGTCGTGCATTACAATCAATTGGTTCATCTTTGACTTTATCTTGTTCTGTTAATGGAGTTGATGAAATTTGTTTTAATCGAGATTCATATGATTCAACCATAGCTGTGTATTCTACTTTAAGTTGATTTGTATGTGCTTGTTCAGCTTCTGTAAATTAATAATAAAATTAAGAGATATTCTTTCTCTCTCGATATTTAAATAATTTAATTACCAAATTTTTCACGTAAAATTTGAAATGTATCGTATGCAGTTTTCGAATAAGCCTGTGCTTCAGCTAATGATTTTTGAAGACTAGCTATTTCATATTTAAGTGCTGAATTTTCCTGTATTAATTGATCGTAATGCATTGATGGTTGTGTATTATTCGGTAAATTTTGATTTTGTTGATTTACTGGCATTAAATTTGATGATGAAAATTGTGTTGATGGAGGCTTACTTCTATCTTCATGATAACCACGTATTCCAACATGTGTTCCATTTATAGTATGATGACGATGATTAAGAATATTAACAACACTTGATGCATCAGAAAACTTGATAAGAGCATCTAAAAATAAATTACAAAATCAAGCTTCACGCAAAACAAAAGTAAAATGATGTAATTGATACGAAATGAAACAGGAACTTTTAGAATATATTCCAACTTATCAGGATTAATGAGAGTAAAAACTTAACAAATGAGATGTGATACTTTACGCGACAGTTCACTGAAGGAGACATTCAGTACAAATCAACTATAGTCAGATATATTATTACTAATCTATCTATTATGAAATACAGAAAAGATTCATTGTCTTGGTACTTTGCCTTCACAACTAATCAGTGGTTTATCCAGCGGGGGGAGGGGGGGGGACACGGCGCTTTTTACCCTCTCGGAGGGTGCGCCTGCCCCCGGAATTGAGAAAAATTACGCTTTTTGAGTCTGAAACTCTGCTTTTGCCCCCCCCCCCCCCCCCGCAGTTAATTTCGCACCCTCGGACGAAAAAAGCTAGATAAAACACTGCAACTAATAGTTTCAAACGAAGTAATCATCTGATTGTTTTAAAATTTGAAAAACTATCTCAATACATATAGGCATGGCCAGTCATGTGATACCCTATTCATTTTTCTACAATTACAAGGCAGAAAAACATGAAATTTTTACCATAATCTGTAGTCAAAACGTAAATGAAACATCAGTGGCACTAGTCTATTTATAAATGATCATATAAAATGAAATAACATGTTCTACTATTTACTAGCGAGTTGAATGTTTATCTAAGTTCGTGTTACATAGAGCGGAAACAACCTGTGTGATTTACATCTTTCTCTCGGTGATGTAAACTACGATTTGAAATTGATTATATAAGTGAGTGTCAAAAATCTTCTTGTCTAACGTGATATATATATCGGATAATGAATAATCGTTAGCACGATATGTGCACTATATATGGTAAAAATTTCACGTTTTTCTGCCTTGTAATTGTAGAAAAATGAATAGGGGTATCACATGACTGGTCATGCCTATATAATAAATATACGTACAATCTTTTACAAACCGTAGTAAATACAATACGTGATACAGATAAAAGAAAGTATGTAATATTTATTTTAGAATGTTTATATAGATTTTGAGTGCATTTATTAAAAATAGAGTTAACCGTATTTTTATCATGTGTACGAATATTAGGAAAAGAATGTGTTAGTTATTATAAAATTTACTGATGAGGAATAGATATCTATATATGAACTTGATAATAGTGTACTTACAAGGATCTTTTTTTGGACTTTGTGAAGAATTTTTAATATAACATCGAAGAACTTTGCCGAAATTTTGACAATAAGCTGTTAATACAGATTCCGATAGATTATTTATTTTAGTAATAACAATTGTTGATTCACGATCAAAAAACATATCTATTAGAGAAAGAATTAAAAAAAACACAAATTTTATTTGAAAAATCAATGATTCATACATAGTTAAACAAAAGATATAAGCGAAGAAAAAGTTCAACATTATATACAAGATTATCTGTATTTATTCTAGTCTTTTTTTTTTCTTTCTCTGGTGTATAACACGTGGTCACTTACTAAGCTTTGTCATATTTATTCAAAAGAATAAATTATTTGAAAAATGGAATATATTTAATCAGTGATAGGCATATCAAAAGATTAAATGTTCGAATACAACTAATTTTACTAGAATTTTTACTCGTGTGTAAGTACTATGTATAAGGAAGTGCTTTTATTAATAAAGGCATGACATATGTGATGAAATACCTTCACAAATATAATCAATGACGGTATTAGTTAAGTTACAATCAAAGTTCGCTATCCATATGTTACTTCCTATCTTTATAAACTGTTGAGAAAAAAAATGAAATAAAATAAACGTATAGAAGAATATTGTAAACGAACAGAGCGTGTTGTTACAATTTAATAGGTTGACAAAATTTCTTCCCGTTTTTTTTTAGCCTTTACTCATCTGCTTATATATCAGATCGAAAAAAGAAAGATGCATTTTCGACTATGAGTGGCATCTATTAATTTTATTGTCATATGTTTAGAGAATAAATCAATATACATACTAAAAATCATAAATAATCATTCATTATAAAATATCTGTTAGTATTTAACAGATTATGCCTCAGGAAAAATAAATATAGTCACATGTTTTTTTTATTGAAAATTGACTTTATTCGATACAAATAAAAAATCTTAAGTTTTATAATTGATTACACGACATTTCTGCACGTGGTACTAACGCGCCAAAACTTAAGCCTAACGGAATTCATAATATAAATCAATTACTGAATAATTCAGAGATTTCTATATGTTCTTAAAGAACGGTTTTTTTTAAAATTTTACCTCTTTTCTGATTAAATTGATTGAAACCAAAAGAGACAGCCGTTTCTCACTTGAGATGTACTCCGCGTATGTCTCACCTTCAACCTCACTTTTTAAAATTGAACACGCTAGTAACCATATGTGCACATAAATGTCATGTCACGGTAATGATTCACGTATAGAGCATGTCTAAATTGTAATCTATAAATTTTTTCTTCTATTTCGAGATATGTCACACAATAATGATAATATATTTAATTATTTTTTTATTATATTACTTATTCATCTGTCTACAATTTCACTCTTCAGTATTATTAGAAGTTTAATTATTGATGGTTTCTTTTTAAATAGTAGTTCATATCACGATTGAAGTTATTACGCAAAATAATTGATCGATGAAAATTTATATTTAGAATAACTTACGTCATGATGAACCTTATCATCGAAAACTAAATCATTTCAATGAAAACAATTGCTTACTTGTATACAGGGGGAGGGGGACTTGAATACCATACAGCACACAAATACAGATAGTTGTTTAAATTTGATTGTATTGAATATGAATTTTTTTAAATCGGGGGGGCGTAATATAAACAAATCACAGGAGCAGGGGGAGGTGTTACGCATCACGTGTCTTCCCCTTCTTTCGATATTTCGAGAGTAAACACTTCTAATATTTGATGAATATTTTCAAAGCTCATTGTAATCTAACACCATCTATAGGTTGTTGAAGAAATCAAAAATAGAAACAAATAAGCTACTCAAATATAGATGTACTGAAATGAATTAGTTTTCTTCTGTTTATTTGTTCAATAGAGATTATTTATTACAACTGGTTGATATTAGTATATACACATAGAACTCGTGTCTATATTCAATACTTTATTCGTTAGAATACAAGTTTAGTTAATACACTATTATTAACGTTTTCAAAAGAAATTATCTATTCGACAATACATAACACCAATACATATTTTTCTTTTTCTTTAACCTGGATAATGACGTTCTTGGCTTTTATATTTACCTGATCTGTCATACGGAATCTTGTGTATATATAAAAAGCAATGAAAAATCGTATTTCAATATCATCTAAACTTGAAACATTTCCTAATGAAATATTCTTTGAAATCTTTGATCGTCTTTTACCAAGTGATTTATATCAAGCATTTTATGGACTTAATACTCGTTTAAATACAATATTAAACGATTCTCGTATGCGTTTTCGTGATAATATATCATCTCTTAATTCAAAAGAATTTCATTCTTATATTCAAAATATTCTTCCTCAAATTCTAAATCGTCTAGTTTCATTTACATTTGGAACATATGATACTGATGAGGTTCGATTAAAATAAAATAACTACTAGACAATTATCTCTATTTTTCTATGATTTTAGTACCAACAAGCAAGTTGTTTTTTACATACATATTCTATTGATTTAACACATTTTCAACATCTTCGTACGTTAGTTATTATTAAAATGACAATATCTGATGTACAAATTATACAATCAGCAGTGATTCGTCTCATTCATCTTGTTAATCTACGTTTATCAGTTGATAGTAATGATGTTGGAAGATTATCAGTTGTGAATATTACAAATGATTTATTACTTGGTTCTCGATTAAAACATGTTAAAATGGATATGTGTGCTCGAATAGTATTTGAAAATATCAATCAAATATCTAATATAGAACAATTATCAATTGTATGGTGTCAATTACAAGAATTAACACATTTACTTCAATATACACCTCAATTATATACACTTAAAGCAACAGTTTCTGGATTAAACAATTCACAAAATTGGATTGAAAAATTTCCTATAAATTTTACTCAACAATATAATCTTCGTTTACGTTCACTTAAATTAGTTATTGATTCAATTTTATTTGATCATCTTCTATTATTTCTTCAACAATTAACTGAATTACGATCACTTTGGTTATTATTAAATCATTATGAATATATGAATGTTGATAAATGGGAAAATCTTTTTAAATCATCTTTAGTAAAATTAGATCAACTTGATTTAACAATTGCATTAATGAAACCAATTCTACCAGTACAAACAATTTTATTTTCAACACCATCTTTAATATGTGAAAAATTTAATACGAAATTTTGGTTTGATCGAGGATGGTGTGCTAAACTTCATGAATATGACCATTGTATACGATTAATTGTATTAAATAATATGATATCGACAATAAAAAGACTTAAACGACAATAAATATTATAATGTATAAAGTTTTATATGTCAGATTAGTTTATTTTCTTTTTTCTATATATATATTAGATTGAACTAATTTTACTTTTTATGGATTATTGAATGATCTATTATATTTTAATAAAATTTAGAATTGTTTTTCACGAAATAATTTACAATTATAGAAAGAGTAAATAACGAGCATGCTATAGAAATAAAGAAATTCGTTACGATTCAATTTTCTCAGAAAACTTCTTCGAAATATGCACATGTCCGAAGAGTTAACTTTTAATAAATAATCTTTTATCATTCTCTTTCTTGTGTCACCACATAATTAGCCGTTTTTCTGACGGTCATGTGAGGAGGATCCCTCTGTCCTTTTATATACGGAAGTGATCGGAGTCTTGCAATGCATGATATATCATATGAAAAAAACTGATACAAAAGAATACACGAGTTCACTCAACCAGGTGAACTCTTTAAATGATGATTTTGATAGAAAAGTTTTGTATGATCTATAATCGTTGATATACTATTTGAGAATCTAAAACTTAATCCAAGTCAATAATTAACGAGTCGTTCGAAGTGAAAAATCGAAGAAAAGTAAAGATCTGTGTGTAATGATCACAGACGTTACAGTAAAGAAAATTAAAATTTTTTGTCTTGATTGTTTTAATGGGAAACATTGTACTATGTAATAAATAATTAAATAGTAACAAGATGACATTTTTTGTGTAGCGTCTGATTTGGAAAAAAAAATTTTCTAGTGAGTTTTTTATGCAATAAAATAGGCCCCGTCGTATCGAATATGTTAAACAGAATTATAACAAGAAAACCTATCTTTTATCGACTCTTATCTTACAATAACTAGTAAATAAATGAAATATTTATCTTGCATTTCATCATACACATAAAAGAAGTACTCCAATATGAATCCATGATAATATGAACTTGCAGTTTCATGTATTTGAGTTTGATGACACGTTTATATGAAATCAAATTTCATTTATTTTGGTCTAAGTTTGAATGAATCTGATCTGGTAAAGAAATTCTCCTTTTCTATTTATTTATTCGATGAATATCACTATTTTACCTTTGTTAACACAATTCATAAGATAAATTCCTTCACTTTATTTTCATACTCTTCATCTCAAACAGAGACCATCTTTTTTTCTTTTGCGTTGTGTTAATATTTATAAAAGATATCAAATATATTTATATCATTATCAAAGATTACTTCGTCTATATATTAAAAAAGAAACCAAAAAAAAAAATATAATTCATTGATATACAATAAATTAAAGAATTTTTCTTAAAGTCTCCAAATATAAAACATTTAATTTAGTACGTATTAAAAAGAAGATGCCCAATATAACCGGAAACGCTAAAGGAATAATTATTACCCATAAAGATCGAACATGATTGATAAGTGATAATGTAAGTAAAATTTCAACAAAAATAATCCATCCTACGCTTGCATACCAAGAAAAAGTGTTCATAGGTGCTCGTCTGGTTGTCGGTATTGGTGATTTATTTGTTGTAACTTTTTGATAAATAATATCACTGCCATCAATTGATTCAACATCATCATTATGATACATTTCCGAATCTTTTTCTATATTTCGTGTTTCTCCAGATTCAAGATCATGTAAAATATCAACACCCGGTGTAAGAACTGTATGATCCGAACGAGATATTATATGTATATCTGCATCAACATAAACTATACTCTGTAGTAAAATATATAAATCAAATGAACAACAATAATAAATTGAAATCGAATGTATCAATGAATTTGTTGTTATAACAATATAATAAAATAAAAATATATCACTTAATAATAATAATATTATAGCAAATTCTGATAACGCTTTTGTAGTTCGTAAGAAAGAATTGAGTAAAATCTAATAAAAATAAAATTATTATTACGAAATATCGGATTTTTGTGACTTACTTGTGGTAATATATGTGCAGCAAGTAATATATAACCAATATTTATTAATAAATTCTTTTGTTTTGTAAGAAGAAATATCATACTTCCACCCACAAAACATATAAATAAACTAAATAGAATTAATTTAAGTTTATTTTGTCGACCAAGATTATTTGAATAATTAATAATTTGTAAGAATATTCCAAATGTTGATAAAATTGCAATGAATTCAAAAACTACTGTCCATTTCATTGTATTTGCTACGATTAATAAAGTTAAAGCAAGTATTCGAATTATTATCCATATATAACTAATGCCAGCTATATATCGTCGACCATATTTGAATAAATGAATAATTTGTGGTAAAAGAGATAATGCTAATAGAAAATAAGTCAAACCATGAATCAATGAAATAAATCGACAATTTGATATTGAAAGTTTTTTTAAATTAAATGAACAAGATGCATTTATTGTTGGTATGAGAATAGTTGTTGTATCTAACATAGTAATTATTTTTCTATAAATAGAAATATACGAAAAAATAATTTTATAACAAGAATGAATTTATCTGTTGACTATCTTGATATTTATAATGTTGAATTATATCAACATGACAGTTGAGTCATATCGTCTAATATTTGTAATAGAATGAAAGAGTTTATCTTGATTCTTTCTGATGGATGGGTAATAAAAAAAAAGGGAGTTTCTTTTTTTTCCGTTAGTCATAATGATGTTCGGTTTGCTACTACCGAGTTATATGTTCTGTTATCGAACGTATCAACAACTGCTATCGATATAAGTGTTACACGAGAGAAACATAGAGTTTTAGTATTATCAAGTGATCATGTTCGTGACTGAATGAATTATAAGACAAAGGTAATATATCATCGTACTCTGCTGAATTGTATCATATCTCAGTTAACATATGAGCAAGTGTCCGACATCTGATATATCCACGAATGGATAGTATAGAATTCTTAATATCATGTAGTAGAGTATTACTGATCGATGGACATATGTTTCTTATTCTACATCAGTAAGTTCGTAAACTATAACTTGGTATATTAAATTACAAAAGTGCTTTTTTTTATAAGCAGCAATAATTGTAAATATTTCTTTATTGAGTCGTACAAATAATATTATCTTAGTTGATTGGATGAAGTTATCAATTTGTGAGTAGAGATTAAATAACGATTAGTGGCGGACTTAGGAGGGTGATCGCTCCCCTTTCCGAATTTTTTTTTCGATTTTTTACAGCAAAAATGAACGAAAAAATAGATTCACACTACTTCGATTGGACTCAAAAAATAGCTTTTAGCCAAAATCGCCCCTCCCCCTCCTCAGGTATCGTCCCTCCATACTCAAAAAAAATGGCCCCCCCTTCTAAAATCCTGAATCCGCCACTGATAACGATATACAAACTAGTATGTGAGTATTTTAATTTGTTGGATGAGAACTACTACATCGAAAGTAGAAAAAAAGATATAAGGTGCACTTCATCATTCAGTGTTAGCTATTAACAATACTATCAGGTGTCTTCTATTTATTCTTACATGATATATATTCAATTTTAATCGGGTGAATACGAAGGATATGAATATAAATTGTATAAGTTGTTTTTCAGACTTATTAATCATGAATAATATCTTCTTGATAAATGAATGTTAAACTCGTTCTAAATTTAATTCAGATGAGGCTAGTAGGACATAAGACAAGTAAAAAGCTTCACTACCGTTAAACATATAACCATTGATTTTTCATTGTTATACTGTATTTAGATAATAGATAACGTCGAGAATATAGTCCTTAAGTAATCAATGTTTCTCAATTCAATACAAATTTGAAAATAAATCGTATGTAAATTTTTACTTCTGAATATAATTAATATTTTATCATTTCAAGGAGTTTCTCAATTATATTAACAAATCCAATGCTTTTAAAATAATGGTTCAGACATAACATTAATAATGAATATGCTAATGTAGTTTCAATTTAATTAAAGAAAAGATGCGATATACTCATTAAATTAGAATTTCAAATTTATAGCATTGGTCAATTTAAATTCTTGAAATAAAAATATCCTCTTAAATGTGGCATTATTACTGATTGATTAATAATAAAACAAAAAAAACATATTTTATTATTTATTAAAAACTCAAAAAAATACATTTCGCACACTCTTAGAAATATATAAGAAAAAAAATGAACACATGCATTCAATTCTTTTGAAAATAGACAAGTTTATTTATTTGATTTTTCTTCTATTAATGATGTACATCGGCTCCTATATTCAGCATTTTAGGCGGTATTGATCTGGTCGCCTCTAACGGTGGATGTTGTTGTTGATGTACAATTGGTGGATGGTGTTGCTGTGGAATCGGTGCATGATGTTGCTGTTGTGGAATTGGCGCATGTTGCTGCTGTTGTGGGATTGGTGCATGATGTTGCTGTTGTGGAATTGGTGGTTGATTCATTGATGTATTATTATCAGGATGAAGATTTAAAGTAGTATGTGGACTATTATGAATAGGTGGATTTTGTGGAGCAACGCTTGTCGCTGGTCTAAAAAAGAATATCTTTAGAATTGTATTTTAGATAAAAAATTTCGTTCATACTTGATAGGTTCAAGTCGAAGTGGAATTCCTCGTTTTGATTGACGGAGAGTAGAATTACTTTGTGATGTATTTAAATTATTTCCTGTAGGTACAACAGTTCCAACAGGTCCTAATGGTAATTGAGAAGGTTGACCAGTAAGCGGTGCTAATTTTACTGGACGGAAATTTCTTGGTTGAACACGATTTGTAAGAGACGCTGATTTTCCTGTGCCAGTATCACCAGGTTTGCCAGTAATATCAGCTCGACGTATAGGTTTCTTACCTCCTCCTCGTTTTTTATGTCTTTTTTTCAAGAGACAAAATAAAAATATGAGAAGAGCAAGTAATATTAAAAATCCGATGATCCCAACAACTAGACCAACAATTAATCCAGTACGACGTGAATCTGATCCATCACTCGATTGAACCGCCACAGTATTATTTGAATTACCCTAAAATATAATAAATAGTAGAGAAAAACATAAATTTTTATATTAATTAATACAAAATATTATCTAGCTGATTGTTTAGTTTATATTAGTCGAATTATTAGAATATTTGTACACACATAAGACAAACGAGAGATTAATTAAATGAAGCAAAATAAGACACAAGATATATTATTTCGAACATATAACAAAGTATATTTATATATATATATATATGTGTTACTAGGGATTGGAAGGTTATGATGATGTATCATCACTTACATCTGGAGCAGCCGTGGTATTGGTTGTTGTTGTTGTATTACTAATAGTAGAATTTGTGTTTGAGGATGTGGTATTACTAGTAGTCGAATTTGTATTTGAGGATGTCGTGTTACTAGTAGTGGAATTTGTGCTTGAGGCTGTCGTATTACTAGTAGTAGCGATTGTTGTTGAGGATGTGTTATTACTAGTAGTAGAATTTGTG
>CAJNOI010000020.1:743757-776857 GCA_905250115.1 Adineta steineri | reverse complement strand
TAGCGATTGTTGTTGAGGATGTGTTATTACTAGTAGTAGAATTTGTGCTTGAGGATGTCGTATTACTAGTAGTAGAGATTGTTGTTGAGGATGTGTTATTAGAAGATGAATTTGATGATCCTGTATTTGTAGAAAGTGTTACACCTGTGATTTGTGAAACAGCTGAAGTTCCTCCTGTTCCAGTTGCACTCGATGATGTTGTCATACTATTAGTTACGGACGTGATTGAAGTTTGCATTGTTGTGATGTCGAGTGTTGTCTACATATATGATTGTGTAATAAAAAAAAGAATTGCAAGAATCGTGTCTTTTATATAATCGACAACGATGTGAGAATATGTATAGATATATTCTTAATTTTTTTTTTGGAAAACTAGTGAAGAAGAGTATGAAGAATAAGGCACACAGAGGCATATAGAAAGCTGAAATCATAAGAAGATTCATGCATACAATAGATGAAAGCATACTAGAATGATTAAAGATGCGTGCTTAATATTATCATAATCTCGATGATAATATAAATTTTTGTTTCTAATTAACTCATAACAATTCTCTGTTGAGAAGTTCAAAATATGATGACATACCTGAGTCGTACATAATCCTGATGAAAAATTGGCACGAGTAGTACAATTCACCGTTGTTAAACTATAGAAAGTACTTGCATTTGTCCCGTTTGCACAATTAAAATCTTGAGTAATGTTAAGTGAATTGTTTTGATATGAATTTCTTAAGTTATATGAATTACATGTACAATCAACCAGTACATTATTACTTATTGATTTAAAACTAAGAAGATAATTTCGTAATGACGTAAAATCATTACAAAAACCATAAGTTAATGCTGTTGCATCACTAATAATAATTGTACCATTAGTTACACTTGATGGATAAATAACGGTTGCTGTTGAATTAGTATAATTTCCTAATGTTGTATTTTGTGGATTCAAAATATTTGTATCAACAATAGGATTATTATCAAGATCAATTGTAATATTTTTACGTGTAGAAACAAAAAGATCAATATAATTTATAGAATTATGTTCCAGATCAAGGTAACGTAATGAAGTTGGTGTTGGTGTAAGAACAGAATAAGGTATCTGTGTAAGATTATTATATGAAAGATCAAGTGAAGTTAAATTTTTAAAATCACCATTTGCCATATTAACTGATGTTATTTGATTATGTGATAAACTAACCGTTTGAAATGAATCAAGACAAGGAAATGTTGCATCATTAAGTGTAGTAAATGATTCATAACTTAAATCAATGTCGCCAGACGGTAATGAACAAAGATATGTTGGAAGTATTGAAATAGTTGGATAAAACATAACTTTAGTTATATTAGACATATAATCACTTGTTAATAAAGTTGCAGGAATTGTTGATAAAGTATTTGATGTATCATTTGTACAGGTAATATTCATTGTAGTTGTATTAAAAAATGTAAAAAAACATGATCCAGGATTCATATTTACTGTTTCATAATGTGGATACGTCGACTAAAAATAGAAAGAATTAGAATTTCAGTTTGATGTATTTCAAATTACATAAAGAAATCTTTTTCAGGTTAATAATGAAGAGATCTTACCGCATTTGATGTTGGTATTGTAATATTTCCAATAGTAGTGGGAGCACCTTCATCCTCCTCTGGGTTAAGGTTACATAATCTTGGATACACTTTTGTGAAGTCGACACTTGAAGTAACACAATTACAACTGCAGTTCACAAACGGCATACTAACTGAGACGTCGCCCTTGCCCTCGCTTACGACTATCGGTGAACAACTAGCATTTGCTATTGGAATACCAGCAGCAGGGAGAGGACCCCCAAAAAAACTTCGAATATACGCTTGATCACAGCTGCAATTAATTTTTGTCGTACCAAAATCAATGTAACCGATAGCTTCTGTAAATGTCGGTGCAGAAAAATTTGTATTGAGTGAAGAAAGCCATGTACTCGCCTCGTCACATTCATCATACATTTCATAAACTGCATCGGTAAGATTTATTGTCGGACCATTACCAGTCAGGAAAATATTAGCGTAAGTTCGACTGGCTGCATTGGATGTATTCCTGGGAATATAAAGATATTTATTTGTTATAGTAGTAATTTGATTATGACTAAAATCTGCACTTGTCTTTACATCCAATGCCCATAATTCGAAAGTTGTTAAGTTATTATTAGAAAAATCAATAATATTTAATGATGATACATTATAAAAAGCATAAGAAGGTACTTCAAGAAGCCGATTATATTGAAAATAAAGATTTTGTAAATTTTGCATATTATATATCAAATAAGATGGAAATTGTAAAATATAATTATCACTAAGATCAAGTGTGTTTACATTTGAGAAACACGTTGTTAATGCTGCTGTTGGATCGACTGTAACGATTTGATTATTTGAAAAATCAACAGTCTAAAATTATTTTATATTTATGAAAATAATCAGAAAATTTCATTTTCTAACCTGTAAATTTGGTAGTAGACATATATTAGGTGGAATGGATGTGAACGGACCTTTGGCGGTATCATTTACACCTTGTGCTATAAATACTGTAATCGCACTTAATTGTGTTGTAGTTAAATCGTATAATCTTAGCATTTGATTACTGACATTTGATGGACATGTGAATGTCATACTATTTCCAGTAATTGTTCTATTACATTCATGTGTAGATGAACATACCTAGATGAAATCATTAGATATAATAAAACTAGAAAATAAATAACTTACCTGCCATAATAATGAAATTATGGCAAATAATAATAAGTAGTTAACCATATTTTCTCTATAATTCGGTTATTTAACTTAAATCATCACCGGACGAAATTATCTAAAATCGATTAATATGTAGTTTATTTCAATAGATTTTAAAATGATTGGTTTTGTTTGATTGACAGTAACAGTCTTTGAAAATAAAACGCCTGTACTTATATAAATACATATATATATGATGCATTCAGTTTCATACAACTTCAAAAAAAAGCGCAGGGGAAGGGAAAGAGAAGAAAAAAAATAAAAAAAATTACACTTGTAACAACATCCATGGTGACGATGACAATGCTTGAATTACCTTTAGTTTGTTTTCAATCTTATTTCTATAGTAAAAACGAAAATGTTAACAAAAAAAAACATCCATATTTTACATAGGTTTTCCTTCTAAAAATGCTCTTAGTCATATATTTTTCTTTTCAGTCTTCCAGCTAACATTAGATATAAATGTATCCAAGAAACAAGATGAATGTTTTTTGAACTTCAAGTGTATTTGCACTTTTTGCGCCACTTACTTCTTAAAATTAATAATTTATATTCTTACAGTAAAATTCAAATATAATTTTCTTAGAGTTTAGTATTAGAACCAATAAGTAAGGATAGTTCTTTTTGTTTGTTTCATATGTATACTGTTGTTTATTTGATAGTATTAAGATAAAAAATATATTCACTACAAACTTACATGAAAATATTTCGAATTGTATTCATAATAAAAAAAAAAGTTGAACTTAAAGATGTTATTTTTTTTCTGTTTATTTTGCAAAGTAAACTCACTTGCTTTTCTTCAATGATTAATAAAGACATAAAATACTTTTACTGTAATAGAAAAAAGTTTATTTTTGTGAAAGAACTTATAATAATTGAAAATATATGGAAATTGAATCATAACAGGAGTCATGGTAGCAAAAACATCTCGACGATTCATTTACTCTTACTGTCATCACCTCGTATCTTTCCTTAGGAAACGAATGGCTCTTGTTAACAAGTACACTTTTATAAAAAAAAAAAGAAATCCTTAATAGTTGCCGTCAGAAACATCGATTTTTACTCTCGATCTGTTGACTAAAATAAATAAGACGAAGAAGAAGAAGAAGAAAAAAAAGACAAAGAATAAATCACAATTGACAAATTTGCCGCAATCTTTAAATAAGAATTTTTTCTTTCTCTCAATTTTTTTCTTCTTTGCATTAAAATGCCTCGTGTATATATTGAACAATCTTTATACTATAAATAAATGAATTGTTTTCGAGAGATTCTATTCAAATAACTTTTTCTTAATTAAAAAAATGCAAGTTTTCCATTTTCTTTCTCTTTTTTTTTCTAGTTCGATATTTAATTAAAAAAATTCAGAATAATTTACTGGTCTACATTAGATGAACGAAACAAAGTATAGAAGAAAAAGAAAATTATAATAAAAAAGAAACCATTTGATGACATTCTTATTTACTCGTATGTAAATAAATTCGTCCATGGTTTTGTTATAATAATACATGTTGATTCATTTGCTCAAGTAGTTTCATGCAGGCTTTTTTTTATCAAAAGATTAGTTATAATATGAAATATTAAATCTCTTATAAAACTTAAAAATATTTTAACTCTTTGCAATGATCATCATTCGAATTAGTCATACATCTATTTTGACGTATATACGAAAAATAAATTATATAAAATAGACAATTTTATCTAGAACAAATTGTATCAGTCATGCACAAATAGAAAAACATCATATGATTGCCTAATTGGCATAAATATTGTTAAATTGAAATGTTAATCAATCAAATTTAAAAAAATTTTCAATATAAAATCATGTTTTTATAATCAGAATTATTAACTGTTATAGACATTTTTTTCTGTCGGACAAACTATGCAATATATATATAGATTAACGTTATTTCTTATCTTAAATACAATTGTAAAATACAAAACAAAATAACAAGCACGTTATTACAAGTCATAACAATTCATCATAATAGCTCACATGTATTATATATATATATATATATTATATGTATATTTCACATAGAAATAACGAGAAAAATAAAATAATTTGCCCGTCTTTGTTATTCTATTTGAATTGCATATTTATGATTAGAAGATTCTACATGAATATATATTTATAGTTATTATTTATTGATAACGTTTTGTTTTTCTCCTTCTTATCATTTTTTTTTCTGTGTCCCAACGATTGTTGTCGAGCATGTGAACATTGTAATCGTTTTGCATTACTAACGATGGCCATGCGAATGATTCACGTCTCAGTGTATTATATCGATATAAGTGGGAGTAATAAATACGAAAAAAAAAGAAAACAAAAATATAAGCATAAGAACAAAAGATAATATTCATTTTGTTTGTTTGTTTATCATGCATGATCAATGGTATTTCGCGGTATGATTATTTTTGTTTCTATTACTTATTTCAATGATAATTGTCTAGAGTGAACAAATACCAGAAGGTTTATATTTAATTGAAGCACTTCAATCTGGCAAGTTTATAACATTTACACCTGAACGTTCGACATTAGTACAACAAGATCAAAATGCAGAAGTTAGCTAAGAAATTATTTTTTTATTTTTTTGTTATTCGATTTAACAAAATTTTATAGAACGACAATGAATCACAAGTATTTGAAATTCAACATATTGGTTATCGTGATTTTATTATTCGACATCATTTAACAGGACTTGTACTTACCGTACATAAGTAAATATATATTTGAAAAAAAAACTTTTTCTTAAAAAAATTTATTTTGTTTTGCAATAAGCGCTTCACCATCACCATGTGCTCCAGTCGTTTTATCTCGTTATATGGGAGATCGTACACCGTATCAAACCGTAAATTTTGAACGATCAAATAATCAATCAAATGATATGATTATATTTATAAAACATACACGTATGGTAATTGATATTGATGGTGGAAGTCAAAGTTCAAATGCTCGTCTTCTTCAAATTCCCCAAAAGAAGAATAATTTTGATCAAACAAGTCAACGTTTTCGTCTTCATCCATTTATTAATCGACGTACACAGGAATTAACTAGTACTATTCCCGATGAATTTTTTCGTTAAATAATAATTTGAAGGAAAGAAAAAGGAACAGGAAAGATTTTGTTTAATGTCAGATGATTATTTAGTTGAACTTCTTCATGGATTTAGCTATTTTAATTTATATAGGAAAAGAAAGAAAAAAAATTTTAATTTGTCTGTTTTGTACAAAAAATAATTGTTGTCATATTGTTCTTTTTTTTCGTGTATTGATTAAGGTTTTTTAATAATGAAGACGTCGTTTGGCTTGATTTGTTGTTGAACTTGTTGTTTGCCTATACCTGGTATAAATTCGGATGAATATTTAAATGGTAAACTACCTTTTGTTTGTTGTTTGTTGTTATTTAAATTGGATGGTGGTCTACTAGTAACGGTGACACGTCGAATTGTTTCGTCGCTTGTTGTTGATGATGTTGATGATGATGTTGATGATGATGATAAAGAAGAATTTGAACGTTCTTTTTTTGATAAATCCGATATTTTATCCGAATTTATTGATGTTTCATCACGATTTTGTGGTTTCGAACCTTTTCTCGAAGGTTGATGATGAAATAATCGACTCCAACTTAAATTATGCATGTAGGAATCAAATGAAGAAGAATTATAAATATTTGAATGAGGTTGTGGACGATTTTTTGGTTTGGATTTTTGATTATGTTTATAAGGAACTACTTGATAATTATAATTTTGTTGTTGTTGCTGCTGCTGCTGTTGCTGCTGTTGTTGGATAGGTGGTTGTTGTACTTGTGGTGGTAAAATAGCACGCGCTGGAGGAGTATTTCTATATGGTGAAGCACCATAAAATGGTGCTTGTTGAGCATACATCATTGCATCATTAGGAGCCATTCCAGGATTCATCCTCATCTGTGGTAACATTTGATGAGCTTGTTGATAGGGTACTGCCATAACAAGACAATTTGGAGGTAATGGTGTACCATTCATCATTGCTTGAACGGCTTGGGACATTGCCGCTTGAATATAAGGTGAAGATGTTGCATATGGAAAATTCATAGTTTAATACTAAAATAAAATCAAAAAAAGAATATCGTTTTTCTACTTTGAGTTATTGAATAATAATAATAATATCGTTTTATTCACACTTCTATTAGACACTTTAGAAAAAAGAAAAATGTTCATTAGATATTCAGATGTGTTATATGCCTTATAAACTCTCATGACCAATGCAAGGTTGTGATATAATCTGTTACCCTCAAGAAATCGATGAGTAATGATTATTTTCCTTGAGAATATCTACAATCACAATGTCATGAATCTATAAGAATCAACTGTACTTTAGTTGTCTTCGTCTATTCAATCATAACACAAATATCATTGATACATTTTTATAATAGAAAAGGGAACAAAGAATTCATTTCCTACCTTCTCACTGTTGAAGGTAATTAGAATTTTTTTAATTGATTAAATTTCTTATAGGTCGTCTTTCTCTATTCAGCATACTATACGTCATGCATCATTAAACTCGTTCATATACACATTCACACACCTTTATATATCACCTTGATTGTGTTTTGCCCTTTTTTTTATATTATAGATTTACATTTAGTTACCCTTCAATATATATATATATTTTTTTTTCTTCGATCTGACATTCTCTTCTTTTGAAATTTATTATCTATCGTATTGTATAATGAATCTGTACCGAACTGTCATAAAATAATATTGATATAATTTAAAATATGGTAGAAAATGTAACTTGTCATCAGAATTGATGTAACGTGAAATCATGATAGAGAGAAAGAAAATGAACATTTGTATGTATATGTAGATCAATTACATCTATATATCATTTTAAAAAAAGATGTAATATTCGATTATTGTTTTGATTGAAATGGTGACATTTGATAAATTGTTGATAGAAAAAAAAAAGAATACTTGTTAAAAAGTAACGACTTATATATTTTTTTTTGTCATGAGTAAAAGCCACGATTAATAAATCTTTTTCTTTTTAATATTGTGCGTGCTTATATTACAAATCTTTTTCTTTTCTTGTCTTTGTAATGCTTCTGTTCTATTTTGATTAATCATAAAATATAGAATACAAAAGAAAAAGAAAAACAAACTATTATAGTTCATCTCATATTGACTCTTTTCTAGTTATTCTAGTCGGTAAGATCAATAAGAGAATCTTTGTTCATGTCTACCAATACAATAAAATTCTAATTTATTATCTATTTGCTTCTCGTTTTTTTTGTATTATTTCGTATCATGAATATATAATTATTCCCAATTGCTTTTTGACATGCAATAGAAGATACAAGGTCTATGCAGTTCAATAGATATTTCTTAATCTCAAAAAAAAACAATCATTTTTTATATTAGTTTTCTTTTCCTTCTTGGTTTCAGATACGATTCTTAAGTCATAATGGACTACTATATAAAGTGATGTTTCTCTTCAGAAAATATTCCGAATGATCATAACAAAATAACCCATTTCTTCTATATGAATATAATAACTCATCAATTAATAATAATACCTGAAATATAAATTAATATGTCATATAAAAATATATCACATTCTAATCAATCTTTCAATCTTACAAAAAGTATTATTAATCAACAAATTGGAATAAAATTATCATCGTCTTCTCAATCTATAACAAAAAGAAAATCGAAATTATTATTTATTATTGATTATCAATATATTGATTGGTAAATTTAACTAAATATAAACTATTATCATAAATATAATTTTAGGAGAAAATATTTTAAAGATAAAAAAATCTTTGCTGATTATGATATTCATATTGAACAGGTTTTTGTCATCTATATTTAAATGTTGTTTATATGATGTAGTCTTGTTATGTTTATTTCGTATTGTATTTTATATAAATAATATTTTTAGGCAGAATTTAAAGAAATAAATTTATCTGCTTATTCAAATAATGGAATATTAATTAATATAAATATTTATCGAAATGGAATACATATTGTTCGGTAAGAAGAAGAAGAAGGAAATTGAAATGAATTTCTTATAATTTATTTTATTTTTAGATCATTTCGTCCCGATTTTGTACTTGTTCGACAATATGTTAAAGATGCTAATGAAGATTGGATAAATATTATTCTTGGTATGCAATATGGAGCTGTACCGAGTGTTAATACAATGAGAGCATTGTATAATTTTCGAGATAAACCTTGGGTTGTATGTTTTGCATATTTTTAATTTTCTGAAAAAGAAGTTTTATGCATATATAGTTTGCTGAATTACTTAGAATTCAACGACGATTAGGTGTTGAACAATTTCCATTGATCAATCAAGCTTATTATCCAAACTATCGAAAAATGGTGAATATATTTATATATATAATATTTTAATAATATATATATTTTGTCTTTAGTTTGTTTCACCACCATTTCCATCTGTAATTAAAATTGGTCAAGCTCATCAAGGTTTAGGAAAAGTATATTTGCAAAATAAAACGAAATATTTTCTAAAAAATTGTTTTTTTGTTCTAAGATTATAATTAATAATCACTATGATTATCATGAATTGACAAGTCTGATTGAAATGAGTAAATGTTATTCTACAATTGAACCATTTATTTATGGACAATGTGATATTTATATACAAAAAATTGGACATAATTACAAAGCATTTAAGTAAACGAAACTTTTAAGTTGGCTGTCATGAGTGTGCACTTATGATGAGAATGAAATGTAGTTGTAGGCGATATAGATGATGAGATAATGATCTATGAACAAATGAAAACCTACTTATGTATTGCATAAAAGAATGAACAAGACAATGAGAATACAAGAAATGAATAGAAAAGTATGATTACTGATGAATGTAGAAGAATAAGTAGGAAGAAAAATGAGTGATGTTAAGTGTTGTCATAAGGGAACTCTAGAAATAATAATCTTTCTTTAATTAGAATCAAAGAAATGCATTGAATAAAAACTAAATAAATCAAGTTCATTAGATGTTAGTATTTTGAATTGATAAGAGCAGCCATGACGATCTATTCTAGAGGCTCTTATATTCAAGAATCGAATTGATTTGTTATCAGTAGCACATTACCGAAAACAAGGTGAAACTCATTGAAAACTGTTACCTTTAACTAGGTCAGACATAACATGAAGTGTCTCATAAAGAAAATAATGAATATTATTTGTTACATTTAGATAACATAAAATTGTACCTACTAATGAGTGATAATTAACAATTTTGATATAATTATTTATTACGTCTTTTTTTTTACCGCGATAGAATTGCTCAAGGTATTCTAAATATATTCACTTTGCGTTTAAGTCTTCTTGTTTAAATGAGTTTGATTTTCAAGGTATTGAAATACTATTGATAAAAAAAATATTTTAAACATAATATCCCAAAGAACTTTTTTCTCATATACACAGAATCATGGCAACATATGCATCGAATATGACTACCCATCATGTTGCGTTTAAATATTCATTCAAAACCGTTTGGATCGGTTTTATTTAAATGCAAAATGAGCTTGAGTTTAATTTCTTTTCAATCTGTTATTCACTCAAAAATACTATTTATGAGTTTAGACACATGTCTAATCATAACACTTCCTAGGTTACGATATTTTTTCTATCGTAAATGTGTATATTATAACTTCATTTTTAATATTAAAAGTGCTTTATGTAATAAATCATATCCGTCAGTTTATTTTAACATCATTGCATTCGATTTATTATGTAATAGATAAGACTATAGTACAATTTACTATGTCTATTGCATAGAATAATCCACATCCATTCAAAATCTTTCTTTACTTTAGACGAAAATCATTATCTGATAATTGGAAAGCAAACATTGGTTCAGTTGTCATTGAACAAATAGAATTAACTGAAAGGTTTGCATTATATTAACACATTCTATAAAAAAAATATTTTTATCTTAAAAGATATCGTTTATGGATTGATGAAGTGAGTCAAATATTTGGTGGACTTGATATATGTGCTGTTGAAATAGTTCAATCAAATGATGGAAAAGAATTTATTATTGATGTAAATGATTGTACTATGCAATTAGTCGGTGAAACATATGAAGAAGATTATCAATCTATAGCTAAACTTATTATACATAAAATGGAAATTTATTGTCGCCCTAATCAAGAGTTAACTACTGTGACGTAAATAAAATAATGTTATTCTTTTTTTTTGTATTAATAATATTTCTATTATTTATTTATTTAAAGACGAATATCGAGTTTTGATGAATTGAAAGAGATTGCACAAAATAAACCATTTCATGATTTTTCAAATGAAAATATTCAACAAACATCACATACTATTCATGTAAAAAATTTATTTAATTAGTTTTTTTCTTTTGCAATTTAATTTTACTTTCTTTGTAGACTGACGATACATTTAGTAATTTGAAAAAAGCATTCAATGAATTTTTTAGTAACATGTAAGTAAAATATTAATCATTTTTGCCATTCTATGATTGTAAATACGTTTTTTATTATTTAGGTTATCTTGACAATTTTCGACTATCGTCTGGATTACAAATAAACTAATTGAAACATTTTGATAAAAAAAAAGAACAAAGATCATTGATGTTATTTGTTAAAAACATAAAGTTATAATACTTTATTGAGTTTTTTTTGTCTTACAAACCGATTATATAAAATACGATATATAGATAATAAATCATACTTTTTATATGGCAAATAGAAGCTATTACTACAATATACTATTACGTATATAGTATCGTACTCTCATACGTTATATGTTACGTTTGACGGAGGAGCAAAGTCCGATGAAATCGAAAGTAAAAAACATCAAAACAAATTTCTTTTTCCTTACATTACATTATCGAATATAAATTATATATGTATATGCATGCGCATGATAGTCACACCCCACGATTTCTTTTTTTTCTCTTTCATTCTTCAACTTTGCTTTTTGTAAAGCAAACGAAAGCGTACGGATTCATCTATTGACATTTATTTCACCGTCTCTCACAATTTTTTCGGTACACGAAAAAATAAAAAAAACATATACATAGGTATGTTATTCATTTTTATGAAAAACCTACCCAAAACTTTCGCTGAAAGACAAATTCGAATTCAATAATCTTTCTTATGAATTATAAAATGACCTTAGTAACCTACTTTTTATATATATAAACATGATTCGTTGTTTTGTCTTTCATGTAAGAATAAAATTCTTTTCTGACTTGTAGTATACTTCAATGTTGTCACAATCCACACATATATGTCGATCCTATCGAATATTATCTTCATCTGTAATAAATCTTTCATATCGTCTTCAATCAACTGCAGTTAAAACTAATATTGCACTACCAAAATTAACACAAAGTTATTATCATCATGCATCAGAAATTCCATTGTTATATCATACAATCGGTCAACATTTAGATAATTTAGCTAATGAATATCCAGATCATCGATGTTATTCATTTAAAGGCGAGAAAAATAAATCTTATACATATAAATCATTTCTTGATGAAGTCGATAGTTTAGCTGCTGGTCTTATTGATCTTGGATTTGAAAAAAATGATCGACTTGGTGTTTGGTTACCAAATACATCGGAAAATTGTGCACTTACATATGCAGCATCAAAACTTGGTGTGATTAAAGTAATTTAATTGATTTTGAAAAACATCTTTTTTTTTTAAATTTTGAAACTAGGTCAATATCAATCCAGCTTATATGGGTCGGGAATTAATTTATTCATTAAATAAAGTTGGTTGTAAAGGTTTAGTTATGAGACCAAATGTAAAAATAATTGATTGTATTAAAATCATTAATCATATTATTCCCGAACTTAGTCAAACAAAAGGTGAAATAAATTCAAAAACATTACCAACATTGAAGCATATTATATTAACACCTGGTGACAATGGAAACACAGTTAATACACCATCAGGTATGCATTCATATACTGAACTTATACGAAAAGGTGCAAATAGTAAACAAGACGAAAGACGTACACGTCAATCACAACTGGATGGTGATACTCCACTTGCTATTTTTTATACATCAGGTACAACAGGTCAACCTAAAGCAGCTACATTAACAAATTTTAACATGTAAATATTTTTAGTCAAAAAAAACATTTTTTTTCGTTTATATTTATTATTTTAGGTTAAATAATAATTTTCATCTTTGTTATATTTATCCACAGTATATGAGTCGTGTTTGTTGTCCTATACCGACATTTCATATATTTGGTGAAATAGCAGGTACATTAAATATCAATGTACCAAAATATTTTACAGTATTTCCATCGATATTACCTGATACTGTTGAAACAATGCGAGCTATACAAGAAGAAAAATGTACGGCATTAATTGGTGCACCCATTATTTTTCGTGATTTACTTGCAAATCCAAAACGAAAAGAATTTGATATGAGATCACTTTTATTTGGTATACTTGGTGCAGCACCTGTTAATCCAGTATTAGTTGAACAACTTGAACGTGAAATTCCAATAAAAATTATTTCACAAGGATACGGTCAAACAGAAAATTCGGCATCGATGGCAATGAGTGTATTTGCTGAAGATGATAAACAACGGCGATATATATCGGTTGGAAAAGCATTACCACGACTTGAAATGAAAATAGCAGATCCGAAAGGACAAATTTTACCAATCGGACAAGAAGGTGAAATTTGTTCTCGAGGTTTTAATGTTATGAGAGGTAAATTCGTTTTTGTTTATTAAAAATAAATTATTTTTTCGTTAATTATTAGGTTACTTTGGTGATGAAGAAAAAACACGTGAAACAATAACACCTTGTGGATGGTTGAGAACAGGTGATATTGGTGTTATGGATGAACTAGGTTATGTTTATTATCGATCACGTCAAAAAGAAATGGTTATTGTCGGTGGTATTAATGTATATCCAGTTGAAGTTGAAAATTTTCTCTTAGAACATCCAAGTATAGGCGAAGCACAAGTTTTTGGTGTACCTGATAAACGATATGGTGAAGTACTTTGTGCATGGATTAAACCAAAAGCAGGTACAAAATTGGATGATGTTGAAGAAGTCAGAAAATTCTTATCGTCAAGAGTGGCATTTTTTAAAGTACCAAAATATATTAAAATTATTGAATCATTTGCTCCATTTACTACACCAACAGGCAAAGTACAAAAATTTAAATTAACAGAAACAATGGCTAAAGAATTACCAGTATCATCATCATCATAAAATATGGAGCTTTTTCTTATATGTTAATACAAATATTTTATAATAAAAAAAAGTTACAGAAGATCAATGATATAAAAAATAAATATAATAATATAACAATCTTAATTCATATTTTTCATCATATAATTCTAAATAATGGTTGATATTGTATTTCATTGATAAACTATAATAAATCAAAAACAAAAATATTCATTCACTCTATTTTGATTTTCTATGGGAAATAAAACAAAAATTTAACTCATTGATTAGATGCAAGCAACAGAGATGAGTACAGAATAAAGACTTTACAACCTGCAAATTTACAGATTAAGTTTTGGCATTCAGAAAATAGCATTTTTCTGATAAAGCAAAAATCGCACAGATCAGCTTGTTACTTGTGGGGAATGACTCGGATAGGTCTCATTTTAATTTTCAAAGTGAATAGTAAAACTTGCGAATTTAATATTCATTAGTTTTTGATGCAATAAAATAGGAATTACTATTACTCAATATGAGAATATTATTCTTCTTGGAGTTAATGAATAAAAATAATCAATGTAGTGTATATCATTGATATTTTTCTCGTTATACTATACAAAACATCCTTTCATATCATTATCTCGATAACATTTCGACAAGAAAATTAATTAATACATGAACTTGACATTCTTTTTTTCTGACCTTTTAATAGAAAAATTAATTAAATGTTGATTTATTTTTATATAAATCCTATTTTCCTTTCCATCTTATTTACAAGTACATATACGTTTTTTTTTCTTCATTTGCTTGTTCTCTATTCAAAATTAGATAACATAATCATTGTAGAATATATGACCGCAGCGAATTTTGTAATAAAGAGATAAATAAAAGAAAAAGAAAGATTGATAAGAGACATTTTTTTGTTGCTAAAAAGAGTAAAAGTTCACAAATGTTATATATATATATATATATATATAAGAATTTTGAATTTGATATCAAAACAAGGTAGGTTTTTTTTATATCATAGAAGAACACTGAATGTTATGATACAATAATTTACTCCTGTTTGGATAAATATGATACTCGAAAAGTTTCATATACTATTGTTTATCATGGAAGTGGTTATGTATACTCAAATAAATATAATGAATTAATTAGTAAATATTAACTTATATCATAGTTTTACATACTTTTGTACTATAAATGAGATCACATTTCATTTGATTTGTTAGCGTTAATATCCAAAAGCACACGGAAGATTGAAGCACAGATTAATTATCGTATTTTAATACAGATTACTACCTTGAACTGAGTGCTGATTATTCACTTTTTCAATTCGTATATCAGAAAAAATATAGTATTTTTTGTTTTATAGTTAATCAATAGAAAGAAAAGCGCTGACATCATACAATTTTCAGTAAATACAATGAAACAAAAATTCAATTATTTTCTTCGAAGCTCTATCTGGTTAATTTTTTTTATACACGTGCAACTATAAATACATATTTTATACTTCTTTTTGAATGTAATAAAGTAAAACTACTATTAAGTTATGATATAACTTACTATGTACTAATTAATTCATTATATCTCTCTGGGTGCACATAGTCTTATGGCTATGTATTCTATAATACGAAATTTATTTTAGATATTTGCATTCGTAAGGATACTATCATGTCTACTACATCACAAACATTTGATCAAGTCCTTGCATCAACCTATGTAAATCTTGCTGATGAGCGTGTTGGTACTCAGATTATTTCTGTTACTGATGAATTTTTTGCTCCAGCAATTCGTATGCTTGATCCTAAACCAGCTGTTTTTCATCCAGGAAAATTTGATGATCATGGTCAATATATGGAAGGATGGGAAAGTCGTCGAAAACGTGTCGCTGGTTATGATTGTTGTATTGTACAATTAGGTTTAGCAGGAAAAATTGTTGGTGTTGATATTGATACAAGTCATTTTACTGGAAACTATCCCGTAGCAGCATCTATTGATGCATGCTGTATTGCTAAAGGAGAAAAACCAGATAATTGGCAAGAAATTTTACATACAGTTACATTAGGTCCAAGTGCTCATCATTACCATGCAGTTAAAGTTGAAGGTCATTGGACTCATGTTCGTTTAAATATTTATCCAGATGGTGGTATAGCTCGACTTCGTATTTATGGTGTAGTTCAACCATCAGAAGATCGATTTAATGATGAAATTGATTTATTAGCTCTTGAAAATGGTGGCCGTGCTGTAGCAGCTAGTGATGAACATTATGGAAATCCTTGGTCTTTATTACGTCCTGGACGAGGTATTAATATGGGTGATGGATGGGAAACTCGACGAAGACGTGTACCTGGTAATGAATGGTGTATACTTGCATTAGGTAAACGTGGAAGAATATCACGTATTATACTTGATACTGCTCATTATAAAGGTAATTACCCTGATAAATGCATAATTCAAGGAGCTGATGTTACAGTAGATAATAGTAAATCATTAGTTACTCAATCAATGTTTTGGCAAACATTATTACCTGAACAAAAATTAACCATGGACGCTATTCATACATATGATAAAGAACAAATTATTGACCTTGGTCCAATTACTCATCTACGAGTTAATATCATTCCTGATGGTGGTCTTTCTCGAGTGCGTGCCTTTGGTCGAGTTGAATAATTTCAATATTTCATGATGACTTAATACAAACATTTTGTTTTTTTTATAATATTTGAAAGCTTTGCATTTTATTTTAGTGATTTGAATAATAATAAAAAATATGATTATATCTTTATTCAAAAATTAAATCATCTTTTTATCTTGACATTTATCAAGAATATTATAACATCTAGTATGCCTTCTTTTTCTCTTCAAACTATACAATAATTTTTATCTCAAATAATTACGTCATGTAGATCTAAAGATTTTTTTGTTAATATTCTTGTCAACAACAGTCATCTATTAGTAAATATTTACGAAAAAAGAATTCTTTGTAATCATGTGCAATATACATATGTTTTAGATTATTATCTGATAAATTAGTTTGCATTTTGACTCATCATATAAATATCATACAAAAATCTTGTGACCTTTAGTATACTTTTTTTTCTTTTCTCTATGAGTTGACACGAGTGTATGAATCATATGCCAATATTTTGAGTTTTTATTAATGTGTAAATGAAGAAGACGTCGATTGCAAAAAAACAACCAGTGACTCACCTTTTGTATTAGTTACGACTTATGCAATACTGCACCTATAAATATGTAGTTTCTTATTCTTTTTTTACATAGTGTGTGTGTATAAAAACTGCTAAATTACTCATCGATAATAAATGGCGGACGAAATTGTTAATTCTACAGATTTAAATATGGCAACTGGTGGAGTTGAAGATAGTGAAGTTGTAGTTAGCACGAAAGGTAGTGAAATGAAATATATAATATATAAATATTTTACATTGAACTATTTAGATCAACCTATGATACAAACAGTTGATGAAAATGGTTATGAATCTGAATGTAGTTCAAGTTCAAGAAGTGAAGCAGATATAGCTCGTTCAGCACTTGAAGTTGAAGCTGATGCATTTACAAGATTTATTGAACGACAACGTACTGAAGTCATGTTTGAATTACGTAATTTACGTTTAGGTGATCGACCAGTTACTGGACAACCTAATCGAGAACGAATTGAATCATTTCTTAATGATATTCAAGAAAGTCAACAAGTCGTTAGAGCACCATCAACACGACCACCAGTGCCTAGTGCTCATATGGCTGATATTAATGCATTAACAAGTCGTCGATGTGTATCAGCTGCATTAGGTAGTGCTGCCTTTCGACAAGATCTTGAAAATACTATTCGACAATCGATGGGTGGTCCTCCAGTACAACAAGTCCGAACTCCAGTCGTTGTTCAACAGCAACGTCCTCCAATCACACCAGCTGCATTACTAACTGCTGCCCAACAATTACGTTCAAATGTCACACGAACAATTCCTACACCTCCTATTCAGCAACAACTTCCACGACCCACACAGGCTATCCCTCCAGCTCCTGTTCTACAAACACCATTGAATATTCAAAGGTATTTTATTTCGAAAAATTATTTAATAATCTAAATTAATTAATTTTATAGACAAGAACGTGAATTAGATGCATGGCATACAATAACACAATTACAACGTGAAACAATTGTCGTAGAAATTAGTGATCTTGTACATCGACAATTAGTTACAAGTGCATTAGAAAGTGATTTTCGTCAACATTTGGAACATAATGTTTTAGTAAGATATTTATATTTATTTAATAAGTCAAATTAATTCATATTTTCCTATTTATATAGAGTCGTTTGGAACAAGGAACAACTGTTCAGCATGAAGGACAAACAGTACGACCACTACCACCAGTTCTTCCTCAACCAACTAGAGTTAGTTCTACTATCGTAAGTACTCTCTTCCAAATTTAAAATCTATTTTCTAACTATAAATATAATAATAGTCGACTACAAATGTTGATGCATTAACATCACGTCTTGATTCAATGCAACAAATGATGCAACTTATGTTTAAAATGCAAATGGATATGCAAAGATCATTACGTCAAGAAGTCGCAAGTGCTTTAGCTCAAAATGCTGCAGCAACAACAACAACAATGAATTCATCGACACAACCAATGATTGCTGGTCATTGTACTATTTGTTTAACTGCAACTGCTGATACAGTTCTTTATCGATGTGGTCATCTTTGTGTTTGCTATATGTGTGGATTACAACTTCAAGAAACAGCAGCACCTACTGGTGTTAAATGTAAATGTCCCGTATGTCGAGCTCCAGTTGATGATATTCTTCGTGTATATCGAAGCAGTCGTGATGGAGAATAAATTTCGAAAAAACTTGATTTTCAGATCATTTTTATTCTATTATAAATAGTTCGTAATTTTTATTATTGTAATTATATACAAATTCAACGTAAATAAATGATAATGTAGAAAAAAAGATACTAAGATCATTTTTATCAAGGTAATACTGATAATAATTTGACACAGTTAAGATATTTTATCAAAATTGAATGATTCATATTTAGTATGACTAAGCATGATGATTCAGAATTTTTTCTTATGTGTTTCAGGTGAGTATAGATTCTATTTTATTGTTCTGAATGATCTACAATCTTGTTTTTTTTTTGAAAATATAATATGGACTTTTCACACAAAAAATGGTATTAGCCGTTAAGTATATATATAGAAGAATCAAATAATAAATATTTTTAATTTTCCTTTAAAAACATTTTCTTATCTCTGTTCCTTTTTTACATGTTAATGGTTTTCTATTTCCATCATACTACCATCTATTATTGGCGTATTTACCATTCTGGTTAAATCTTCATCGACTAAAAATAATAACGATAAGAATTATTATTATTATTTATAAAAAAAAACACATACAGTATTCTAGTTGTTGTAAATATTTTATTAATTCTCTATCATTATCAACAAGAATACCATCTAAATCGATTATTTCTGATGAAGATTGTTCATCATCTAAATCATTCATTGTTATGAAATATCCGATGTTTTCATTTTCATTTGAAATATCTGGTTTTTTATTTGAAGGATGTTCATTCGTTAATTCTTTCAAAAGACGACTAGCAATTGCCGTTACTTTATGATGTTTTGTTTCTTGTGAATCTTCAATAGCTAAGAAAAACAAATATGAATAAATAGTTTTGTTTTCAATAAAATTAATTTTTACTTTGATTAACTGGAGCTGAAATGACCAATGAATAGCCACAGATAATAGTGAAAAGGCCAAGAGAAAAGAACTGCATGATTAGAATCTCTATAGGATAAAGTGCGTGTGCTTTTGAGCTTATGTATTCAACAGAATAATGAGATCTTTCTATTCTCTCTCTCTTCTTCTTCAAATGTCGATATCGTAGGCGTTATGAACACAAATTGGATAGTGGAAAAAAGAAGAAGAAGAAGAAAGAAAACACAAAAGCAACAATAAAAAAAAAGAAATATGTCAAATTTTTGTGACATTCATTCATTCATTTAACAATGATGATTTTTGTATTTTGAGTGTTAACAGAAACGACATATTTACTCACAAGATAATTTTTTCAAGGAAAATATTGACATAAGTAAATTATTTTGAACTATGAGAATTAATTGATTTGTATTTTATTGATCGTTATATGAACAATATTGTATATAATTTAATCAAAATATTAAACTACAAACTATTGATATCCATATATTGCATTATTAATCAAGCGAATCATTTTCTTGATCGAATTCATCACGCAATAAATATTAAAATTGTTTCATTATATTTATCTTATAAAATATGATGTGTGTTTAGTTCTATTTTAGCACACATGGTCATATTATTCGCACTTGTCACTTTTCAAGGAGTAATAATTCTTTATATATCGATTGAACTATAGCAATTCTATTACATAGTATCATTTTAATTGTATTTCATGTGGAGATTTGCTTCTTTGGTATAATATTACGTACGACTAATTGATCTGTTGATAGGTCAATGAGGTTGACTTTGCTTTTTTAATTCATATACATATATTTTGTAGAGGAAGAATACTTTAACATGATAATGCGCTTAGTATAATTGACTTCATTATATTTATATGGATTTGAATAAATATATGAAAACTATTAAACAAAAATAGTATATGGAATAGTTTTCAATTAACGATAAAACTTTAAGATGATAATAGAAAAATTATCAAACATAGGCTGTATGAAATGAAGGATTGTAGTTTGAGGAAAAAACAAAATGAAAGTCAATGTTTAACGGGAAATAATACAGAATAAATTGAATCTGAGAAAATCCTGTTTTTGCCTGCGAGGTAGCGAATTAATTCAGATTATTTGCAAAACGAGAGGACGCCACCATTTTTAACGATTTGAGCGTCATCTTCAATCATATTTTCACATTGCTTATAGTGTTACATGCATCAATGTGCAGTCTTTTTTTTTGCTTTAATAACCAATCATTATTATCATCATTTTCGAAATTATTTTATAGAAAAAGAAATTATACAATCTTCTCAAAAAAACTAAAAATGTCATCTACAGATGGTACAAATAATAAGACTGATGAATATATTAAACTTCGAGTTGTTGGACAAGATAATAGTTAGTAGTGTGATATTATTTCATTTTGACATATATATATATATATATGATTTTAATTTTTAGGTGAAGTTCATTTTAAAGTTAAAATGACAACATCAATGGGTAAACTTAAAAAATCATATGCTGAACGTCAAGGTAAAAGAAAAAACATATCTAATAATAATCCTATTTTATTCAATTTAATTAGGTGTTGCTGTCAATAGTTTACGGTAGATTATATTTAAAAAATCTATGAAATTATCTTTTATTTTCATAGATTTCTCTTTGATGGTAAACGTATTAATGATGACGAAACGCCAAAGCTTTTAGAAATGGAAGATAATGATACAATTGATGTGTATCAAGAACAAGTATATAATAACATATAAAAATATTTCTTTTTTAAATTTTATTCTTTCTAGGTTGGTGGTAGTCAATCATTCCATACTAAATAAATCATTCTAAATGAAAATATTTCATTTGTTTTTCTTTTTTTTTGTTTCGTATGTAATTTTTATTCGGAAAAAAAACAAATTGTACGTTTATTTTTACTTTTTTTTAAATGTTTTTAAAAAAATATTGTATGTGATTGTTATAATGAAAGAAAAAAAAACAAATCTAATATGATACATTTGAATTTCTCTTAGATTCAGAGATAAATGAATACACCAAAACGGTAAGATTAGAATTATTTACTTCGCTTTTTACTTTATTTGGGTATTAAGATTACTCTCAGGTTGTGATGATACATCAGAATATTTACCAACAAGAAGACGATCGAGATCACCAAATGCTGATTTAATAACGCCAATTGATGGACAAATAGAACAAGTGGCTAAAAGACATCGTGTACCGAGTGATACTGTCAAACGTATTATCTCCGTAGGTTTTTGAAATATAAAAAGAAATGCTTATATACGAAATTAAAAGAATTCTATTATAGGACCTTTTAACTGAATCAACAGTCATCGATTATCTTCGTACACGAATTAATCAAGATAATTCAACTGATGTAAATTGTTTATTATCATCACATGATAATTATTTTTTTTCGTATTTTCATAGCCATCAAGAAATGATGAATCTCTTCTTCCTCCAACGAATTATTTTGATAGTTCATCACAGTTAAATTCTTCGAATACATTTTCATTAAATCAACAGCCAAATTTATTATCATCAACAGCGATAGTTGATGAATATGATCCACTTTGGCTTGAATTTCTTCAATCACTTAATACAGTTGATAATAATAATTCGAATAATATACAACAAAATATAACACAATCAACGGTTACATTTGATTCGTTATTTAGTGAAAATGATGATGATGATGAAGAATTTATTGGACCTGATGATGAAAATCATATTGAAACTATTGATGAAAGAAAATTACGTGTATCAAGTATAATTCAACTAAATTTTATTTTTAGAAAATAATAAAATCTTTTGCTTTTAGAACGTGAATTAGCATTATTATTAAAAGATAGTAATGCCTCACCACAGAATGATGTGTAAGTTCTTATATTTCAAAGAAAATGAGTTTCTATTTTTGTTCTTTTTTATATTACAGTTCTTGTGCTGATGAAGAAATACTTCGCGGTGATCAATATGAATCATTATGGACGGAATTTTTAGCTTCTCTTCAAACAGGAACAGATTCTAAAACTGATTATCAGCAGGATGAACAACAAAAATCTATAATAACAACAACAACAGAAGATGATGATATTGATGATGATCCAGAATTTCGATTACCAGAAACAGATTATGAAATTGATGATGATCTCGGGGATGAATTACATGTCTCAAGTGAATTTTAATACATTTAAAAATTCTTGATCTATTTTCATTTTTTAAAGAACGTGAATTGGCTTTACTATTGGAAGATAATGCATCGATATTAAATCAAGAAGATATTCCAAATAGGTATTGAAAAGGACATAATCTAATATATAAAATACCAGAGATGAAATCGATCTAGATCAAGTAGACGTAAATGATTTAACTTTTGTCTACTATGTTCGAAGATAGACCAAACTAGTAATAATTATAATCATATGTCATTTCATAGAAGAACTTATAACTACCGAGGGAACCGCCCGACGTGATTAAGTGCTTTTTAGCTGATATTTTGCCCACATGCATGTCTTATGACCCGTATATTATCCTAAAAGTTTCAGCTAAAACGAACGATTTTTTCTCAAAATAACAAGTACTCACGGAAAGCCAGTTTTCTTGCTATCTCTGTAGTATGAGACGGTTTGTTTAACAAGTAGATATTTCGTAAAAGAAATGTTTGTTTTAGCCGAAAAATTTCAGGATAATATAAGGGTCATATAACATGCATGTGGACAAAATCTACTAAAATGACCCTAACTCACGAAGAAAGAACTATGGGCTCTTATCCTTCTATCCGATTAATAAAACTGTAGACTGATTACTATTCCCGCTGACGAAATATTCATGCAAATCAGAGATCGATTCGAATTGTAAACATGATGAATCTAAAAAAGTGAATATATCTTAATAGGAATGAATTTGTTAATCCTGAATCTGTTTCATCAAATACAACTTGTTCTACAATAACAAAAACAACAACAACAACAACAGCAGAAATTCAATTAACATCTGATCAACGTGATATTCTTCAATATCAATTAACAGCTGTAAAATTGAATTTATATTTTATGAGAAATATCGGTTTTCTTTGTAGTATGTTCAATTATTAACTCAATATATTTTATTACGTCGTGAAACAAATTCATTATCATCTGATGAACAATCTCCTCAACAACTTTTTGTAAAAAACTTTTTTCTTAATAAAAAAACAAAAAACTGCTTTATTTTTCTTCTGTAGAATGATCTTATCTATTTCCGTAATAAACATTCCAATTCAATTTTAAATATACCTTTATTAACCGAAGCACAACGATTACTTGAATCTCCTGCACCATCTAGTCGACGAAAAGCTTTCGGTTTATTAATTTTTTTTAAAATTTCTTCAAAATAATCACCATATTCTTATTCTATAGGTAATCATCTTCCGTTTTATTTAATGGATACATTTTGTAAGAATTCAGCATTTGTACATGATTCATTATTACCAACTTGTTTATTATCTCCGACAAATTCAAATATGACAACATTATTTAATAATCAAACATCAAGAAATTTTGTATCCGGTGAAGATTGGTTCGTTTTAGTTTATTTCTTTTTCACTTTACAAAAATATTTCCTATGAAATTTAGTTTAATGGCACTTGGTCTCGAACAAAATGATGTAAAAATGTTAATTATTGGACATAATGAAAAGATTATTAATGATCGTCTTAATAGTCTTCGATATGTTCGTGTACGACGTGGAAAACAAAATCCAATTAAAGCTTTTTTTACTTATGGTTCTGTGCCTGATATATCCTTACATCCTTGGTATCGTATTCCAGATGGACATGATATAAATCAAATCTATCCAAACGGACTTATTGAAAAAGATAATGTTATTTTTCCTTCTTGGTTTCGACTTGTAAGTCATTGTATATCGTTCTTTTTTATACAAAAAAAACAAATTATTTTAGTCGTATAAACGATCAAGACAATTATCAAAACGAACAGATAATTCAACTATTCCAACAACAGCAACAACAACAACTTCGATTATTGATCCAAATGATAGCGTATCTTCATCGACTGTTTATGTTGTTGTAGAAGATTCATCATCAAATTCTCGTACAACAACATCACCTAATAAAGTTTTACAACAAATTCATATGTTACATTTACTAAATTCTTATCCTAAATTGCAACCAAAACAACAATAACAACATCTACAATAATAACAAGAGTACTTTACATTAGTCAGATTTTTCTACTTGTTTTGTTTTCTTTCGGTTTAGAGAATTCAATTCTCGCTTGTAAAATATCTTTATTTAATTTCGATATGATATAATAAAACGATCTGAATTATAATACAGAATCTTTTTTTGTTAAATATATACGTATTTCATTGCAGTAATTCTAAAAGCTCTCAAATATCATAGTATTATATAAGACTAGATTGCATTCGACTTCCACTCAATTGCGATTTTCGATGCAAAGCTTCAAATTTCGAAGAATTGATAATCTAGAAAAACGAACCGTCGTCTCTGAGAATGAGCATGGAGTAAGTCTCCAAGAAAAAACGTATTTTTCAACCTATTGAAACTTGTACTCTACCATTATTCATCTATATGAAAATGCCTTGTTATATGGCTTTATGTAAGTAAACGAATAGTATCGGTTTCAAGCGAGTCTACAGCAATTTGTCTTTTTTCAAATCATCATGACCTAGCGAGCCATATAATTTCTAACTAATTCATAAGTAGCTAATTTATTATTAAATACTCTTTTAGAAACGACAAGTGAGTGTTACCAATATTAGTTAAGTCGCATCAATATTTTCTTTCTCGTACATTTACTTGTGTATCAATGATAAAATTCTTTAAATGGAAAAGAAGACAATGCCTGGCTTCATCTTTTGATGAACATCTTCTGGTAATAATAATGAGAAAATAGATAGTATATAATCAACAATAAAAAGTGGAAGAAATAATAAATTTTAATTGAATGCTGACAAATAATACAATAGTATTTAACCTGAAACTTGAATTCAATTACTCAATCACTTACTTTTATCTTCTTATATATAAGTTTTCTCCGGAAAGGCAGATTTCTGCCATCACTGAGGCTCTTTCTTAGAAATATAGATCACACTTGCCGAATAGTCACATATATATCCCAAATATCTATTTCCTCCGTTTCATTAAAAAAAGTCGGGAAGAAAAACATTTATTCGGAACTGTTCGTATGAAAGATATCATTTGACTAAAAGAATGGTTCATTAAGTCTAGAATATCCCTTTTCTTGTTTTTGTCGAACTTTGTAATGGATATGATCAGATCATTTCACAGTTATTGTCAAAATATATTTTCCATTATTTCGGAGAATTAATTTAGTTCTATGATTTTGTATCGTATATAGACATACGAAGAAGTCTCCGATATTTGAATCAACAGTATAAGTTTTCTTCTTTCCTCGTCTCTACCGATAATTATTTCTCGGTATTTATACATTTTTGTTATTCTAGATCAAATTCAACGTTCAGTGTATTGAAAGTAACAAGAAACTATTTTTCTAATTATTGTTGTGTCTGTAATGAATATTTACCTATTATTTCTTTTGTTTTTTTTTAAAGTCTGATTTAGAAAATATCATATCGCTGCGCTTGTCATGACTTTAATGAAATTATTTAGATAGGATATTCTCCACTGAAAATATCAGAACACTGATATATGAAATATAATTAAAACTGTTACTTAATATCTTTTTAAATAAAAGAGAATTAGAAAAAGAGAGAAAGACTAGTTATCAGTATAGCATTTGCGTTTTCTTAATATTCGAGCACACCATAATATTTTATTGTTCATTCTAGAATTAGATTGAGACAATGGTAGATAATAAAAAACGAGTTTTTTGGCATTTTACATTCAAAGATATATTAACTATTTTATGTTCAGCAGCTATACCCATAGCTCTTGCTATTTATACTGCAATTGGGTCTCAACAACAAAAAGAACAAGATGAGAAAAAACAAAAGTTTGATTTGGAACAATCCACACAATTACGACAACAAACACTTTATGATGAATTTTTAAATAATATTTTTAAATTGGATTACTATGGTTATCTAAAGGAGAGAAAAAATCCATGGGCATTTGCAAATGCATATTATCGTGCTGCTGATCGCCAATGGGATACAATACGTAAAGCAGATGTTTTAAAATTTCTTAAAGAAAAGCACCTAATTGGTAGAAATAATTGTACTGAAGGATGTAAAACGACAAATTTAGATGATATAATTCGTTTAAATGAATTAAATTTGGATAATGTACATCTGGCAAGTCAAACAGGTGTATTAAATAAGTTAAATTTACAATGTGTTTCTTTTGATCAAGTATCAATGTCAAATGCAATATTTTCATTTGCTAGTTTAAATGGTGCATCATTTGATGGAGCACAGTTAGATAAGGCAAAATTTGATGGTTCATCTTTACTTTGTGCTAGTTTCAATAGTGTAAATCTGTCGGGAGCAGATTTTACAAACTCAGATTTGACAGGTGCAAAATTTTCAAACAGTGATATGTCAGGAGCTAAAATAACGAAAGATCAAATAAAACAGGCATATTTTCATAATGTAATTATGCCAAATGGAGAGAAGAGTGAAAATACATCATCAATCACAACAAAAAAATCTACAACACAAATAACAACAACATCAATCGGTCAGTAATATGCCACACGAATGATACTACCTTGTTTTTTAGTTGTCAATCGATCAATTCTTGTTCAGTTTGAGAAACTATACACTTAGAAGTTCCTGTTTCCTGAATATTTTTGAAGGTGATAAGTAATTTTCAGACAACATTTCTTTTTGGATATTATTTTGAACGATAGTCATATCATTTGTTTGTAATATTGCTAAAATTGTTTTATTTTGTTTTATATTCATGAGATAGATTCCTGTAGAATTTTGTGTTGGATGAAATCCAGAATCGCTTAAGGGAGAATTCAGCTCGACGCTACAACAAGTGGTAATAGATCTACAAAATACAAAATTTATTCAGTTTTAGCTCTATATATATGTCGATCTTTGTATGTTAGATTTAACTTATCTATTGGTATGTACAGGACCAAAGGTATTAAAGGAAGTACTATTTTATATAGAAAAGTAAAAGAAGACAAATTTCATTTCTCCTGAACTCCTTTTGTTCAGTTTAAGCTTCCCATGTAAATCTCAGAAAGAATCAGACATTCTCGTGTTATACCCCGAGGTATTCTATGTCTCTTCGTTTTAGTGAAGAGATTTTTCAGTGCTCTTGAATAAATCGACCTATCATGTGATTGGAAGATCTTCGTTGGATTCACTTGATATTACTAAATTTGAATAAAAGTATGCTTTTAGAGAGGTTCCATCTAAATTTTAGTGTTTTCTGATAGCTTTGTATAGTGAAGACATAATTTAGTGATTTTTGCCACGTGTTAGTTTATCTCAATATGTATTCATCAGAATGTCATAAAATTAATTTTGTATTGAAAAGACATTGCAAAGAATGATGTCATATGAAAAAATGAATGCAGAAGAGAGAAATGTATTAACTGAACTCGACATTAAAAACTGTGGTAGTGTCGTAATAGATTAAACCGTCCTTCATGACGTTAAATAGAATTGGAAAAACGATGAAAGTAGTGCGATTGTAGAAGATCGCAATTAGTCATAAACATAGTGGAATGGTTTTACTGGTTTGATTTCAGTTAAGACGAACTGTTACAGATTAAATAGAATAAGACGATGAAATACTGTTTTTTTAATGATAAAAACTGTAACCGAAATCTTTTTTTCTTATTTACCAGTTTATAAAAGTATGTTTCTTAATCAAACTACGTACGAAGTTGATTCACGACCATATGCAGTAGCAGTAGCCGATGTGAACAACGACAATAAATCCGATATTGTTACTGCAAATTTGGATTCAAACACCGTCAGTGTTCTTCTCAACGCGGGCAACGGCACTTTTTCTCCTCCGACCAATTACTCTGTTGGTTACGCTCCAGGATCAGTAGCAATAGCCGATGTGAACGGCGACAATAAACCCGATATTATTACCGGAAATGGCGCTTCAGCTACCGTCAGTGTTCTTCTGAATATAGGCAACAGCACTTTTTCTTCTCGAACTAACTACCAACTTGATGCATATTCGCGATTAGTAGCAGTAACCGATGTAAATAGTGACAATAAACCCGATATTGTCATCGCAAGTAGTGATGCAAGGATCCCCATCAGTGTTATTCTCAATATAGGCAACGGCACCTTTTATCAGCAAGCTGCTTACGCAGTTGATTTACAAATATTTGCAGTAGCTGCAGCCGATGTGAATAGTGACAATAGACCCGATATTATCACTGTAAATGCAGCTTCAAATACCACCAGTGTTCTTCTCAATGGAGGCAATGGCATTTTTTATCATCAAGCTACTTACGCAGTTGGTTCCCAGCCATTTGCAGTAGCTGCAGCCGATGTGAACAACGACAACAAACCCGATATTGTTACTGCAAATCAAGGTTCAAACACCACCAGTGTTCTTCTCAATACAGGCAACGGTACTTTTTCTCCTCAAGTTACTTACCCAGTTGGTGCAAATCCACAGTCAATAGCAGTAGTCGATGTGAACAGCGACAACAAACCCGATATTGTCGCTACAAATGTGAATTCAGACACCGTCAGTGTTCTGCTCAACACAGACAACGGCACTTTTTCTCCTCCAACTACTTACGCAGTTGGTGCACATCCACTATCAGTAGCAGTAGCCGATGTAAACAGTGACAATAAACCCGATATTGTCACTGCAAATGAGCATTCAAACACCATTAGCGTTCTCCTACACTATTAAAGTTTATTTCTCCATCATATTCAACATACTTATTGACACTTCGATACTCTACCAAGAATCTTATCCTATGATTAACCACTTGACAATATGGAGCGAATAACAGTGTTCGTTCGATACCAAAACTTTCCTATTATCAATCTTTCACTAAAACTCATTAATGCTTTCACTTTCAGCTTCTTGTACTGTTTTTTTTGCTTGAATCAATGGAAAGCAAACTGATCCTATCTTTTGACGCAAAGAATAGTCTGAGTACATGGATGAAGATGTGATTAGGTGTAGATATGAATAATCATATCAGTATCTACATCCACCCTTCTTAGAATCAGTAGTAGTGAAAACTGATGAGAAGTGCTGACTATAAATCAGCAAGTGATCAGTTTGCCAGTTTGATCATATTTTACGATTGCTTTTCATTATATGTCATTTATCACCAATAAATATATTCATTAAACACTTCAGTTTGTATATATTGCTCACACGGAAAATAGTCTTAAGAGAGCCTCTTTACGAAAACCACATCTACACCCCGTTTGTTATGAAAGATAAAAGAGGATCTTTCTTTAATAGAGAAGAATATTCTATGAAATCATTATCTGACCGCGCACATTTATAAGTAAATATTAAAAGAAATCGATCAAAAATGAATATCATGATCACAAATGATCAAATATTTGCGACGAGTATTGAGAAGAATTTTGTTTCAGTTTAGTTTTTTGATGAAATTTTGGTTCAATTCAAAATTGTAGTTTCATCGCCTATCAATCAAATTGGTAAGAACCGATCAGTTCGATTACAACAATTTCTTTCGTTTTAAAAAAAATGATAAAATATATATTTATCATGCTTGATCAGCTCGTAAAAGTATATGATGCAGATGAAAAATCTCAAAACAAAAATCATATGTAATATAATATACTTCCTTTACTCGTTCTGATTCTATTGTAGAACGAATAAGTTTGTTTATGTATGTGTCATGAAATATATTTTTTCAAAAACAAAGTCAGAGGACGATATATTAGTAATTATCAAAAAAGAAGAAATCTATTGATTTTTTGATTTTTCGTGTCTTATCTGTAAGTAAATAAGCATTAATTATCTTTGGTTATGTTTTTCAGAAATTAAATCAGCATTTTTGATTTTTACAAATTAAACTTGAATAATCATGAAGATGATGAATATAAAGAAAGTATAATTTTTATTTGCTTTTATCCCGATAATGAAATTGAAGATTTAAAGAAACGATTCTATGTTAATCGAATACAATCTCAAATAGATATTTTTCATGAAAAATTAAATATAATTGATATTTACGATAATTTCAACCGATTATTTTCATTAATTGAAGAACAATATTATAAATGGATATTTTTTAATCAGGAAAACTATTTATTTAGAGATTTATCAAAATAATTAAATGATTTTCATTAGATACGACTAGTTCGTCAAGCTATTTTACATTTTGTACATGATGACCAGACGAAAAAAGAGTGTGGGTATGGCTGTTCATGACGAATGACTAGAATATCCACATCCATCCTTTCAGTATTAATCTTGAGTCGAAAATTCAAGTCTAGATGTTTGATCAAGTCGTTTGAACAAGCAAAAGCTTTGTTTAATCTGATCCTCTTTTCATCAAATTTATCAAAAAGAATTACAAAATAAAAGAACACACTTATATATTTAAGGCCTCAGTACTTATAGTGAGTGTCGATATTTAAAATAATTTTCTTACATACTAAATCGAGATCATAAGAAAAACATACGGAAAATCGATTAATAAACTTTTAAACAGTATCGGTTTGTTTATTGAAAAAGTAACTAGGCTCATAATTATTATATTAAGTTCAAATTTCCAGTCTGTTGCTTCTACAGAAGCCATATTTACATGACTGATTTTAATTGCAACAAGATTACATTGCACATGATCACGATCAAACTCATTAACAGAACGAGCAACTAGATAGTAATCTTCTTTTGCATGATGCTTAATTAATAATTGAATGTAAACGAATTCTTTAAGTTATTAAAATACAGAAATGTATGCAAAATTTTTATAAGTAATTGACATTCATAATATCTGTTTTACAAAAAGATTTTCTTGTTCAGTTTTCGGATCATCTACTTTTTCATCATTATTTCTTCTCATTCTTCTCTCAAAATTTTCGAAGTCTTGAGGGAATCATCAGTGATCATTCGTTAACACAACTGACTAATGTTTCCAGAAGATAATCAATATACTTGCATTCATAATAAATGAGAAATACTATTTATAATCACTTCTCAAATTCAACGAAATTATTTCAAGAATTCTATACATATATGCTAGATATGAACAAATTATGAATGAAATAAAAAACTTAAATAATCTTTCTCTTGAATACATAGAATAATCTTCTTTTCTTTTTTTATAATAATTGATAAATACTTACTTATTGTAACATATAATAAACATAGAATCTTGCGATTCAATATTATCGAAACATTTTTGTTACATGAAGTTAAAGAATATATGCTGATGTTAATGAAATCTTAATCTAACTATTTACATTACGATCTATAAGAAGGAAATTTATCTTTACTATTAATGCAACTGGAAACATAATGTATATATTTCAAAGCATTATTTTATTGACATATATCTTTGAATAAAACTGATTTTCATCTATTGTAAAGAATAATTAATTATATAAAGATTGATCATTTGAATGTTATTTTGAAAAAGTAAAACCGATATTTGTATTCATATTAAAGATAAATAGAATCCCAAATAACTTAAAAACAGAAGATGTAAGAGTCATTTTGAACAACGATTATATATTGAAATTAGTCGTCTATATAACCGTATGTCATCCTTCAATATCATCAATGAGATAGACTAAGATAGAATTCAAAGTTGATAGGGTATATGAATAGAATTTCATATACCTGTATATATATACAGGTATTCTATACATTTAGTATGGATGAGTTCATCAATGGTATGAAGTATTCTTTAATATTGGAAGAGAAAGAATAATTCATTCTATTGACAAAATAAACTTTTTCTCTTCTCCTAGTCTTCTATGTTTCTATTAAGTATCTTTCTTTTTTATCTAACATAACGAAACTCTACTTGTTCAAATATAATAATGTGACCGTGAAGATCTTTTCTACAATACATATCTTTTCAATGTGTATTGTTAACCTTAACGATGAGTGTTACTGCTCATATTGTGCTCTTAACAAGAACAGAATTTTAATAGAGACACGTTTTCTTTTTTTACCAGTTTTATTTTACTTTTAAAAAAATATAGAAAGAAATCATAATTTCTTTTTTACGCGTTCGAGGTTGCTTTTCCATCGTTGAAGATCAGGATGATTTGTTGGTAATGACTGTTGTCCAATTTGTATAGCACGTTCATAAAATGAATGTGCTTTTGAATAGTTGCCCATCTTCGCATATACTATACCGATATTGTTATAGGACATACCCAAATCAGGATGATTGGAAGGTAGTGATTGTTGTCGAATTGCAAGGGCTTTTTCATGAGATGAAATTGC
>CAJNOI010000020.1:699502-743747 GCA_905250115.1 Adineta steineri | reverse complement strand
AGGAAGTGATTGTTGTCCAATTGCAAGGGCTTTTTCGAGAGATGAAAGTGCTTTTGGATAATCACCCATGCTGTCATACACCACACCGATGCCTGTATAGGAACAAGCAAAATTAGGATGATTAGAAGGAAGTGTTTCGTGTTTGATAGCAAGTGATTTTTCATTATAAAAAAGTGCTTCTTGATATTCTCCTTGATTATGTTTGATCCAAGCTAGTCGATGATAGATATTTCCCTTATCATTTTCATCCGTTGTTTGATGAAGTGAAATTTCATAAACTTCTTTAGCCTTATTAAACTGTCCCATTGTAATTAGCAATTCACCTAATCTGTACCATCCTTCAATACCTGGGAAGGTCTCTTCTCGTATACGATCAGTAAGAGTTCGAAGATCTTGATCGTTGTCATTGGTCAATGTTAAATTCACTTTATAGAGATGATTATTTTCATCCATTGGTTTAATATCTCCAATACGAAAAATGGTATGCATAGAGAAGAGAACTTCGTCTTCTGTGTGAAAATAACTAACATTACTAACAGAAGCAAATGGAGTCGTTGAGTGAGTAGGATTAATGGACATAACAAATAGAATTCCAACAAGATCAGGATTTGTGGAAGCTTGTTGTGCAAAACTAAGGGAAATATCACGATTTTTACTAGTTGATAAAAAGTTATTAAATGAAAGAAGTCCACCTTTAGTATTTGTCATTTTGGTGAAATCTTCTTTTGAAAGCCCTTGTCCACGATAAACTGTAAATGTTGTACCTAATTGATGATCATCCAATTGTTCCGAATGTAGTCGTTGAATATCATAATGTAAATCATTAATAAAGAAACCCATTCGAATAATAATATCAACATCCATTGATCGTAATGCTTGATTGAGCATACGATATAAAAATGCATTCCATGTATACCACCAAATGGGTATCTTGTTTTTGTATGTTGTTTGTAATTGATTAACATTTGTTAATTCATTTTCATCATCATTATATACTTCACGACAATAAGTAATAAATTCTTCAAAATGATTGTCTTCGAAGTTGATGGTTAATAAGATCTCTTTCAAGATCTGAGTGTACATAAAGGATGGATCTAATTGATCTAATTTCTTGTTTGATGCAACAAAGCTGATTGAGATGGCATTTTGCTCACATTGATGAACAGCTGGTTTAAGAGCTTCACAGATTGAAGTTATATCTGTGAAGACTCCTTTTATTTTAGGCCATTCTTTGGCCCATTGTTTATGCCATTCTTTGTTGTGACAAAAAATAAAAATGCTGTCTATTTGGGATATGCCATGCACACGTGGCACAATATGTTGTCCAAGTGAACCAGAAACAATCATGCATATTTTGTTATTGTTAATGGTTTGAATAAATTCAACACATTCTTCACCATCTGTAAACGTGTTTACGTTGTTAACTATACAATTCAGTTGTTTGATGGTATTACTACAGTCATCATTATTATCATTAATATTGTTGTCCAACCAAATAAGGACGACATTTTGCATTCTTTGCATGTTAATACGTCGATTTGCAACTGCATCGTTGCAAAAGTTTGATACGTATTCAGCATTATCTTGTGCATTGGTTTGAACACCTGGTATATATATATAGTTGCCCATCGTTTATTGTAATGTAGACTACTTCAAGAAGAAATATCTATAAATAAATGAGAGTAACGTGTCATTTCATAGTATACGAACTTTTTTTTCGAGATTGTTCTTTTTATTATCATTTACATTGCTTTCTCTATTATTAGTATTTCACTTGTTTTTTTCATATTTGTTAAATATACGTCACGGATCTCGGGTCGGATTCGACCTATATTTCTTATATTTTGTGCTATGTATTGCTCGTTTTTCTATTTTTCCTGTATTGTGTCGAACAAAGTGAGAAAATGTTCAAAAATCAGTCAGCTCTGCTATACATAGCCTTTAACCTGTGAAAAGTTCATATATCTACCACATAGTCAAATATTTTTGAAGAATGAGTATATAATACTGACATCAGTTGTAAATAGATGATATATTTTCGTTTTCGCTTACTAAATCGATTGACTCTAAATTCTTCAATACTACGCTAAGTAAGCTAACAGAAAAACCGTGAATATATATTAAATTATCAGACTTAAGAAAAGAAAGGACATGACGAAGAAAGCCAACAAATCAAACTTTTTCTTTCTGTTTTCTGAGAAATAAAATAACATAGATAAACCATACCTGTAAAACGTAATTGAGTTGCAAATAACAAATGAAGAATCATACACGAATAAATTACATACGTTTCTATTTATCCATTATCTTTGTCATGCCTTCTCTTATCCTCTTCTACAAATACTGTTATGTATATATATGTATTTATACACGTGAGGTCGTGAAACGATATTGTAACATATTTTATTTTATTATTCCTTTCTTTTATCTTCTCCTCTTTTCATACCGATCTTATTTCTCGTTTTTTTTCTTCTAGTGTGAACCTATATGGTCATATTAAAATAAATGAAAAATAAGAAACGACTTGAAAGGATGTCATCTGCATATAGATGAGAAAAATTTATTGAAGGTATTTCAATATCATCCAATTTTGAAAATAAAAAATTGAAGTTATTCAACAAAACTTCTTTTTTTTTGAAAATTAAATTATAATACTTCTATTTATTTGTTTTGAAGACATCAATATCACCGAAAACAAGTTGATCGTGTACATTTTGATATTTTAGGTTGAGTCAAAGTTCATTTTTTTCATAATCAATATGTTTGTGTTATCTTTTAGAAGTAGCTTATATTCGACTAAAATTTATTTCTGAAAACGATCACATACACCAGTCGCCGATCTTGCCCTATTCTTTCCAGGTTCTTGTTTTTCTTGATTTTCAAGCAAGATTCTTTTTCTATTCCTTACATGCAAGATTCTTGCCTGAAAATTCCTTATATACAAGATTCTTGTCTGAAAAAACTGATCTTGCCTTTCTTGTGAGATTCGTGTAAACCAAATCTTGTCTGATGAGGCAAGAAATTCTCCTCCAGACAAGATTCTTGTTCTCTTACTTTCTTGCCTGATTCTTGTTTTCCTTGAATTCTTGCCTGATTCTTATCTTTCTTACTTTCTTGCCTGATTCTTATCCTTCTTGATTTTCTTGCCTGTTTCTGATTTCTTAGGCTTCTTGCCTGATTCTAGTCATATTAAAAAAGCCTTTTCTAGGTTATTACTATTATTTTTATTTTACTTTATTATAAGCTTTTCACACCATGTACAAAAAATATAAAAGAACAAAAAAATACTTTAAATTTCACATTTTCATGAAGTAATTTTAGTTTTTAACATAAAAATTAACATAAAAAAAATAAAAACAAATCTTTTATTTATTTTCTTAAAATTTTACCTATACGATGAGGATTATCAAATAATAGTTTTTTAAATAAATCAATATTTTCTTCGTCCATTATATGTAATACTTTTATCGATAGTGAAAAATCTAGAAAAAAAATAAAATATATAGATATGAATTAGAAAAATATCAAAATATGTTCAATAAGGATTGCCTTCAGTAAACAACGAGAAAATGGATATCATATATTCCATTGTTTTCGTGATATAAAATAAACGTTTACTATGCATCCAGTTAAAATAATAACTTACTAGGTGTCGTCCAAACTAAATAAACGCTTTAGGAAAATAAAATAGTATAAGTGAATGTGTACTATACTTATTCAGTCAGTAATGATTATGAATAAATAACAGTCAGCCAATGCTTTTATATATGTGATAAACAAAGACCATATCACGTGCCGTTCATCTTGGAAAGCTAGCAAGAATATTTTTTGCTTTTCTATTACAAGAATCTTGTCTGAATAGTAAGAAATTTAAAATATCTTGTGTTTCTTTCCAGTTTCTTTTTATCATGAACTTCAGTCAAGATTCTTTTGAAAGAGAAGAAAAAGATTCTTGTCTGAATATTAACATATCTTGAATATCTTATAATTCTTGCCTGATTCTTTTATTTCTGATTGTTCAGACAAGATACTTGTCAACTGAAAATTCTTGTATGATTCTTTTTACTTTCTTGTCGAGAAGAATCTTGCCTGAACACAAGAATCTTGTCAGAAAATCAAGAAAAGCAAGAACCTGGAAAGAAGAGGACAAGAACGTCGACTAGTGTATTATGTTATGAAACATTCCCATAAAGAACATAACTGTTTATAATTTGTAAAACTATCTGTAAAATATATTTTTAGCTTTTAAATAGCAATAGTAAAAATTTATTGTACTTGTATAAACATAGATCTTCTTTGTAAGTAACATTTGTATTTATGTTCAATACTAAACGAAAAAAAGATATAATGTGCAATGAATAACTTAACTATATAAAATTATTACATGTTATCAACTTTTTTTGTTTAAATGAAAGTAATAAAGAGAATGCAATTCATTTATGAACGACCATTCGCTTCACTATATATGGCAGTAGAATTCAAATTAATTTTTTTATCAAATTATTAATATAATCGCATATAAAATTGTACACTATAGTGTACGTTTTGTATTTTTGCAGTATCTTCTATCTGTGTTGGTATTTTGAGTAATATCTATTGTTGTATAACTAACGAGGGGAAGTTCTCAAATATTCAAGCCGTTTAGATTCTATCCGATGACCACTAGTAGACCTTAATGAAGTACGAAAAACCTCAAAAGGATTTATTTTCTCGTGCCTTTGTTTTCGATCGAGAACATAATATCTTAGAAAAAATCAAACGAACGAATTTTACCCATAAATAGATCTAATAATGCCTAGAATATTTCTAAAGTTTTAATCAAACTGATTTTCAAATTGAGATTATTTTAAAACGGAATATCTCGCGACGAAAGCATTCGTTTTGGCTGAAACTCGTTTATTCGATTTTTCACGAAATATCATGCTCTCGACCGAGGATCCAGTATAAAAGGTTACTAAGAACACTAAGTAATATATATTATCATAATACGTCTGTTAAAAGAAACAAGTTTTACTAAAATTGAATTGCACGTGTATAAGAACTGTATACAATATTTATTCTTTTTTTCTTTCTTTCATTTCTGCTCGATATATATCGTGGTACGTTTCTTTATGAATTAAATGGATTCTTATGATATTCGCTGCTGACTTGCTATTGTTTGTTGCCTATACATCAATTATTCAATATACAAAAAACTCAATGGTTTGCTAATAATTTAGAATAAAAACTAACTCATGCCTTTATGAAGTAAATAGAAAAGCAGCATTTCTTCTAAATTATAACAGAAATAATCTGATAACGAAATAAATCTTATGTATTTTAAGAGAAAAGAAATGACGATATATAACTATATATAAATTCTTTCTTTTTTCTTTTTCTTAAACAAGTTTAAGTGACATACTGTTATACTATCTCGTATGCACTCGATACTTTGTGTATTTTTATTATTTATAACATCCATCAATGGACAAGGTTTATTTGATATCAAAGATCTTGATTGGTCTACTCGTCCTACTGATAATTTCTTTATGTTTGTAAATGGTCGTTGGATAAATCGAACTACAATACCATCATCTGAAACTGCATGGGGTGGATTATATACAATGAAATATGAAAATACATATAAATTAAAAAGAATTCTAGATGATTTAGTACGACATGAAAAAGCCGAAGAATTATATCCTATTGATTCAATAGAACGTAAACTTACGGATTTCTATTTAGCTGGACTTGATGAACAAGCTAGAGAATATGTAGGTCTTGAACCTTTAAAACAAACATTAATTCAACTTCATAATGTTCAAACATATCAAGAATTAATTGAATTTATATTGAATTGGTATACAAAAATGAATAAAGGTCTTATATTTGATTTTGAAGTTTGTGCTGATGATCGAAATTCATCGATTAATATGGTTCATTGGAAAGTAATATCAAATAGTTAAATTATTTATTCATTTATTTATCTATTTTTTAGCAAACTGGTACTGAACTTCCTGAACGTAATTATTATTTTCGTAATGATGCAAATTCGAAAAAAATTCGTCGACATTATATTAATTATATAGATCGTCTTCTTACTTTATCAAATGATATTTTAAATGTCACAACAGATTCTACTGATGCCGAAGATATTTTTTCACTTGAAACACAATTAGCTGTTTCACATCGTACACCATATGAATTACGTGATGCTGAATTAAATTATAATAAATATACTATTACACAACTTAATGATATGATGCCAAATCTTGATTGGTATAAAATTTTATCTATATTAACAATTGAAAATCAAACTGTTATTATGACTCAACCAGATTATTATCGTTTATTAGATAAATTAATTGTTAGTGAATCATTAGATATTTGGAAAAATAAAATACGATTTACAATTTTACATGAAATGTCAAAATATTTAAATAAAGATTTTATTGAAGCTCGTTTTCATATGTTTGAACATATAATCTATGGTCAACATGTTGATAAAACACTTGCAATAAATATTATTGAAAAAATTGATAAACATCTTGGTGAATTACTTGGACAATTATATGTATCTCGTTATTTTCCATCTGAAGCTAGAGAACGTACTATTAATTTAGTTAAAAATTTAATTGATGCTTATTATGAAAGAATTGATAATATTCATTGGTTAAATAATATAACAAAAGAAAAAGCTTTAAAAAAACTAGAAACATTAAGTATTAAAATAGGTTATCCATCAAAATGGAGATCTTATGATGATATTTTTATTGATCGTTCATCTTATTTTAATTCAATATCAAGTATATTACAACATGATTACAGAAAAAAAATTGAAGATTTAAAAAGATTAGTTGATCGAGATGAATGGGAATTTTCACCTCAAACAGTCAATGCATTTTATGTAATATTTCAGTAAAAAAAATTCATTTTTTTATAATTCATTTTCTTTTATTATTTAGTATGCACCATTGAATGAAATTATGTTTCCAGCTGCTGTCCTTCAAGAACCATTATTTTCATTTTTTGCTGATGATGCACTTAATTATGGTGCAATTGGTTATGTTATTGGACATGAATTAATGCATTGTTTAGATGATCAAGGTAGAAAATATGATGAAAATGGAAATCTTGATTCCTGGTGGACAGAAAATGATATACATGAATTTAAATCTCGTACAAAAATTCTTGCCAAACAATATAATAATTATGAAATATTAAATACAACTGTGAATGGTGAATTAACACTTGGCGAAAATATTGCTGATCTTTCTGGTCTTGAAATAGCCTATCACGCATTTTTACGTACAAATCAAGCAAAAGAAAATCTTCTAATTGATGGTTTTACACCCAAAGAACGTTTCTTTTTAGCGTTTGCAAGAACATGGAGAGTTAAACTAACAACTGAAAAAACTTTACTTTATACTAAAATAGATCCACATGCACCAGTTAACTATAGAATCAATGGACCATTATCAAATATGATGGGTTTTTATGAAACATTTAATGTTACAAGAAATGATGCTATGTTTAGAGAAATAAATGATCGTGTGCTCATATGGTAAAAAAAGAGAGCGTATGTTTTTATTTTGTTTTCTTGTAAATTATACATTAACATAAATGAAGGTTTGATTTATTAGAACATTTTCTAGACTATTTTTTGTTTTCGTTAATAAAACTAAATAGAATGAAAATATTGTTTACTAGAAATAATAAAACAGATATTCAAGTTAAACTATCACATGATTGCATTGATATATTTCTCGTTCGATTTCATCGTATTAGATGCAGCCATAGTAAAGAATGAGAATATGAATAACGAATATTTTGTTTTTTTTCTCTAATCGAATCTATAGTATCTTGAAACAATATATTACAAATGATGTGCGTCATAATAATCTTCTATCGTCCAATTATATTCGATGAATGAATAAAATACAAGAGCTACTAATTCAGATAAGTCTAGAAGACACTTAAAGCCTAGCATCTAAATCACTATTCTTAGGTCACAATGACATAATCTTTAGTTGTATGATTATTCTTTATAGGGTCTGTCATCAGCAAAAAGACAAAAATAGTTTCTTTAAAAAGCTTGCATCGATCATATAAAAGCGAATGAATAAATATAATACTTTTATTTTAATTTGAAAATAAAACGACAAAAAAAACTCATAGTTATTTATTGAGTAATTTGAAATGAACTTTTGCCTTCATCGTAGATTTGTGAATGGGGGTGTTTTGAACCACATTCACCATTGCAAACTGCGATTGTTACATTGTATGTACCTGGTAACCATTGTTCACATTCTTCTGTTAAATAGAAATAAAAATATACACATATATATATTTCGAAGTTAGTGTTTTTTAATAGATTTTACCTTGTGTTGGATCACATTGTGGATCAGGTTCAGCTTTAACAGTGATTCGTTCGTTGTATGTACCAGGTTTTTGAGCTTCTAATAAGAAACCAGCACCAAGTGGAATCTTATCTGGTGTATGAATTTCAACAACAATTTCACCAGTACCAGTTCCATTTAATGATACGAATGTAAAGTCAATAGAGAATGTTGTACCTTGTCGTCCGCTAGCTGGTAAAACTGCAAATTTGGTAATTTTAGCATCACCATGGTCGTTAACTAGAATAATGAAAACATTTTAGTTTAGAAGAAAAAAAATAATAAAATAATAAATTTACTTGGACACATTTTAGCCATTTCACAATACCAAATTGGATCGAGATCAGCTTTTTCAATTAAATTGATGAATTCTTCAATACCAAAAACATCACAAGCTAAATCACAGATTGTTCCAAGAAGTTGTGAACCAGTTTTTTGAGCTAATGCGGAGCATAATGTGCTACATGTTCCAATAATACCACTATCAAGAATAATATTGAGTAAAATATTAATTGATTGATCAGCAGCATTGATACATGTTGGGCAAAGATCAAGACGTACTTGTGGAGCACCGAAGTTTGAGTGAACGCGTTGAATATTTTTACTATTCGCTGCGCTAGCAATACCAACAACAGCAATAAATACGACTGCAAGAGCCTTAAACATGATTTTTTCTAGATAGATTTTTGTTTTTACACAGACGACAATGGACAATGGAATACGTTTCATATAAATACACCTTTCATGAGAAATATACCAGCTGTTTAATGAAAATAAACGCACTGCATATTAACCTTGATGTTTCACAAATGGTCAAATTTTCACATAACTTTTTTTTTTGTTTGAGAATATTCTTTTAATTTGCTAATATTTTGCGTTATTCTATTCTTTTTACGTACTGAAAATAGTAATGATGCGTCGTTGGAAGAAATAAGAATAAAAATTTATCGAACATTTTTTAAAAATAATTCACAAAAGTATGTCATTTTTAACTGACATATTTTACTTCTAAAAGAAGTATATTTTTATACAGGTCAAAGATTAGTATTTATCAAATTGATTCTAGAACTATTCTTCGACAGGATATCAATTTGTAATGTTTATTTTGAGTATTAGGAAAAGATGAACGATGAAATATACTTGTTTTAAATGTGTTCGTATGGTGCCATATTCTCATGTTATTCTATGATTAGATATATCAATATTATAAAGAAATTATCTATAGATAATCAGTGAACGCATCTTATTATTACCGATTATTCCTTAGAAGACAATCCTATGCGATTGTATGACTGACATTATGATTAAATATTCTTTTTTCTAGTTTGTACTGGAAGAACATATTGATAAGAGGAAGCATATTGATAAAAATACATTTTACATTATTTCGTTTTTTTTTATATTATTCATTAGCATATATCTTAAGTAAAACATAATGTTATATCGATCTCGATTCTATTAGACAGTTTTTTACATTCAGTTTATGTTAAATTCTAATAGATTTATTGAAATTTATAAGTTAAATAACAATGCAAAAAAAATTTATTTCTTTTTTGTAACAGTAAATTGAGCTTGACCGACATCATATGTGCCTGAATGAGGATGATGTGAACCACATTCTCCATTACATAATAGTGCAGTGACATTGTAAGTACCGACTGGAAAATCATCACAAACTCCTATAGAAACAAACATAATTATTATTCAATAGAAGAAAAACTTGAAATTTACCTTTTACTGGATCACAGTTCCAAGCGCTTACAGTTTTAAGAGCAATCTTTTCAGGATATGTACCAGGTTTTTTTGCTTCAACCAGAAAATCATTACCACTTGTTTCATTGTGAGAATCAACAATATTAAGAGTTAACATACTTGTACCAGTTCCATTTATTGTTTTGTATGAACAATCAATAACAAATGTTGTACCTTGTGGACCGGTATTTGGATAAACACCAAAATTTGTGAATTTGGCATCACCGCTATCGTTAACTATAGATTTTTAAAAAAACACGTTAATATATAATAAAACTCTTTATTGTTATCTTACTTTCACACATTTTAGCCATTTCACAATACCAAATTGGATCAAGATCAACAGTAATAATTAAACGAATAAATTCATCAAGACCAACAGCATCACATGCTATATCACATACTTCACCAACAAATTTTGATGTTTTATTAGCAACAATACCACATAAATCTCCACAAGTTCCTAAAATTCCTTCATCAAGAATGACATTGAGTATGACATTGATTGCAGAGACAGCTTCATCGATACATGTTGGACAAAGATCAACACCAACGTTTTTATCTCGGTGATCAGATGTAAGACGTTGTAAATTATTTGATGGAGTATTAAATGAACGAGTAGCACTCGATACTCCAATAAAAACAAGAAGGATAGTAGTAAGAACCTTGTACATTGTTGTTTTATTATTAATTATGAAGCTTGTAAATAGTTTGAAAACGGTTTCTAATAAATATCGTCTTTGTGAGAACAAATCAAGATGTTGAAAATAGCTGAATAGACTGATGTTATTAATATCGCACAAATGGTTTAATTTTCACACAATACATTTCGAATCTTTTTCTTTGACAAAGCTAACATGTAATCAATAAATATAATCGATAAAATCAAAAATAAACATTCCATGTTGTATACATGATATTAATCTAATATGCACTATATAATCAGACGAAAGATTACATTAATCCCGAAGTACGCATCATTTCGTCAGTATTCCTCAAAGATTTTTCGAAGACATTCTAACGTTAGAAAAAAATTTATAAAATTGTGGATGTATTCTTTGCAGTTTCTGTTGAAATGGAAACAAGATAGTTTGAAAATAGACAAGAGATCTTGTTGTATTTTTTTATTTATATAACAAAGACTGTATTAACTATTTCATCAATATACAGTGTATACGGATCTCGACAAAAAAAAATGTATGATACTTTTGTTGTAGAGAAATTTATTTACATTCAATTTAGATTATAAATGAGCAAAATTATTTCAATTAAATTGTAATAAATTTATTGAAATTTATAAACTAAAATAGGTACATAACAATGAAAAAAATTTATTTCTTTTTTGTAACAGTAAATTGAGCTTGACCGACATCGTATGTGCTTGAATGAGGATGATGTGAACCACATTCTCCATTACAGAATTGTACAGTCACATTGTAAGTACCAACTGGAAAATCATCACAAAGTCCTATTAAAATAAACATAATTGTTATTCAATGAAAAAAAAAATCTTGAAATTTACCTTTGACTGGATCACAATTCCATGCGCTTGCAGTTATAAGACCAATTTTTTCAGTATATGTACCGGGTTTTTTTGCATCAATCAAAAAATCATTATCACTTGTTTGATTGTGAGAATCAGCCATTATAAAACGTAACATACTTGTACCAGTTCCATTTAAAGATTTGAATGAACAATCAATTTCAAATTGTGTACCTTGTGGACCAATATTTGGATAAACACCAAAGTTTGTAAATTTAGCATCACCATGATCATTAACTATAGATTTTAAAAAAACATGTTAATATATAATAAAATACTTGATTCTTATCTTACTTTCACACATTTTAGCCATTTCACAATACCAAATTGGATCAAGATCAGCTTTAACTATTAAATGAATAAATTCGAGAGCACCAGCAGCATCACATGCTATATCGCATACTTTACCAAGAAATGGGGATGTTTTGTTAGCAACAATACCACATAAATCTCCACAAGTTGCATAAATTCCTTCATCAAGAATGGCTTGGAGTAAAACATTGAGTACAGTTACAGCTTCATCGATACATGTTGAACAAATATCAAAACCAACGTTTTTATCTCGGTGATCAGATGTAAGACGTTGTAAATTATTTGATGGAGTATTAAATGAACGAGTTGCACTCGATACTCCAATAAAAAGTAGAAGGATGACAGTGAAAACCTTGTACATTGTTGTTTTATTATTAATTATGAAGCTTGTAAATAGTTTGAAAACGGTTTCTAATAAATATCGTCTTTGTGAGAACAAATCAAGATGTTGAAAATAGCTTAATAGACTAATATTATTAATATCGCACAAATGGTTTAATTTTCACACAATAAATTTCGCATCTCTTTTTTGAATAAGCCAACATGTAATCAATAAATATGATCAAGATAATTATAAGTCTTCAACGATATCCAGGGCGAATAATCGGATGGTATTTGAGTTTAACTTGGTTTTAATCAATGGAGGAAACGATTAAGCGAAATGGCTTTCTTATATTAATTCCGAACTACATATCATTTCGTCAGCATTGAGCAAAAATCTGTGTATTTACAAAGTGGTAGACGTATTCTTTGCAGTTTCTATTAAACTGAAAACAACATAGTTTGAAAATAGACAAGAGATCTTATTGTATCTAAATCATTTTTATTTTACTTCGTACAAACTAACCGACAATTCTCGAGAGTAAACAGCATTGTTTGAAATGGTTAGTACGAAAAAAAAGTAGTTTTATTCATTTTTTTTATTTTATAAAAGGCCAAATTTTTACACAATTTTCTCTCGGAATTTTTTTTACATTCAATTCAGCATAGAAATTTTCTTCATCTTCATCTTCACTCATAGTGACTGGGATGTCACCAGCAAAACGTCGTTGACCTGATGAAGTTGCAAGCAATGGTTTTTTAGGATGAATACTAAATAAAAAAGAAAAGAGAAAGTTTTCATCAAATAAGTATAGAAACTGAAAACACTTCATAAGATATACCTGAACTTGGGTAAAGCTCACTAATTAGTTTCATTTATTTTGATTAATTTACTAGAATCTCTGTACTAATTTTTCTTCTTTCATTGAGGCGACTAGAAAAAGAACGTCATATAGCCGATTTATGTGTTGTACTAAACTACAAATTGATAATCTCAATCTATGTACGCGTATAGATAGCGCCGAAGATGAAACATCGTGTCTATCTTTACCTAATCCCATTTGTACAATCGTTATGAGCTAAAAAGTCAAGTATTGGAGTTGATGGATTATTTACATCCCAGCCTAATACATGACCATTTGAATTTCCAGTCACAAGTGTTGTAAATGAACTATATTAAATAAAATAAATATATTTCAATATAAATAAAAATCCAATTATTATTTTACGGATCAAAATCAAAATAAATGCGTTGATTTGTACCAACATGACGTTGAAAAGTGTGTAGAATTTCTCCTAAATTTCTCATATCCCAACAAAGAATCATTCCATCCTAGAAATCTGATTGAATAAATCAATTATTTATTTAATCACAATTACTTTTCGAGCACCACTATAAAGTTGATTACCATCTGGAGAAAATTGAATATGTGTTATACCTCCAACATGACCGTGTAATACTGCAATTAATTCTCCATTCATATCTCCATAAATTCCAACTAGAATAAGAAATATAATATTTTTTCCTCTGTATTATTTATCAAATATATTTACTAGACTTAGCATATGATCCAGCTGCATACATGCCAGGTATTTGAGAATTAAATGATAAACAACTAATGATTCCTGACTGATAAATATTATTTGCTTTATCTAGAAGATTGCATTTTTAAAATTGAATAAGTTTTTAGGAAAAAAATTACCAAATGTATTCCATTGTCCAATACAAGGACCAGGTCGTTGAATATCAAAAGCACGAATAATTCGATCATATCCACAATAAAGTCGACCTGATTGTAATTCGAATCCTAATGAATGTGCAGCAACAAGTTCTTCCTAAAATAATCATTTTTTTAGATAAATTCTTGTTTCTTTGTTTAAATAAAATGAATATTTTACCAAATGATTAAAAGCTTTATAAGATGCGCGTACTTGACCAGTATAAGCGTCAAATAAATGTACAGGATTATCACGGCAACTGCTGAAGATACTAAAACAATGAATGCAATTTTTTTAAAAGATACTGAATTAAGGAAGAAAAAGCAATCTTTCAAATTCACTTTTTCTTTCTCCTGTATAATATTCTTACAAACAAGTATCACTTTGACTTGAATCCATATATGGATACCATTGAAAATCGTAAATTAATTCTGGTTCTTGAAGATGAAGAACAGCATTCTAGAATTTTTTCAATAAATTTCTTTTTATATAAAATTTCAAAAAATATTTTTACGAGATCTTCATTTAAAGGTAATCTATCACATGGAATTTCAAATACACGTAATTGATTATCATCACTATTTGTTAATAGACAAAGACCATCAGGTGACCTAAAAATATAAATCTATTATATTTTTATTATTTAAGAAATAATCGAAAGTACCATTTACATCCTTTTAGAAAATTACTTGAGCGTTTTGGTGTTGGTGTCGGTAATTGAAATTCATGATTTAATGTAAGTAATGGTGTTTGTTTAGTGATTGATGATAGTTGGTTTTGTCTATTTGAAAGATCAAGTTGTGGTAGATCGGAAATTATTTCTATGGATGAACTTGTTGTTGGAGTATTAACAGAAAGTTGTGCTAATAGATCTGATGGTGAAGCTATTACGGTTGCTGGTGTTTGAGAAAAAACTTGAGTAATTGATTGAAGTAAAAATGGATCAAGTACAGAAGTTCGTTTCTTCTCTATTCCTGACATTCTCGTTTGATTATTTATGCATAATCGATAAAAATCTACAAGAAAAAAGATTTCAGACTAAGAGGAAAGCAATTGATTCTTTAAATCACAGTAGTCAAAACACATAATTATCGACTGAATTCAAAGACAATCTTTGCAAGAAACAAATTAAGAGCAGTTATATACATCCGAACTAAAATTCTGCAGCTATTATGATAATATTTAACAGTATATATTCTCGATTTCTTCCTATAATTGTTGTGAAATATCAATACCAACCCATAAGATTTATTACGTGTGTCCTCGAACATTATATTGTTATATTACAATGATTGCCTCTTACTTTAATCTTTCTAACGCCGTAAGTTTTATATTGTTTAGAAACTTATCATCAATAACATAGACATATATCGTGATTAAGAATTATTTCTATAAAACATAGAAACATTTTTTCATATCTTGCACGTATTATATTTAAAAATCAAAAAAAAAAAAGACAAAATCTTCGTCTGTTTTTTTTCCATAAAATGATACAACAGAGAAAACAAACAACATTAATATTGTTTTAATTTAGCTTGTCCGAGAAAATATGCCAAAACTCGATCGATAGTATATGCCAAAATGACATCACCAAGTACAACATAAAAAACAATAAGTCGCATCTAAATAAAAATAATCAATGATATTTTTATTGTAATCAAAAAAAGGAAATATTCGTTCTTACATCATCAGGAATAAGTACAATTTGAAATTGTTCTGTAAGTTGTGGAAGTAAATTAAATATAAGACTGATAACAAGTGAAAATGAAAATATGATACTATAGAGAAGTGGTTTATTCGAACGGAGACTTTCCATAAATGGATAACCCTAATAGAAAAAAAAAACAATAGAATAAAATTTTTCATTTTAGTATTATTTTACTTGATAATTAACAGCAAATGTCGCTATTTGAAGCGTTATTGACATGATATAAACAGTTGAATTGACTAGATTCGGTGTAAATTCTGCTTCCAAATCAGCAAATTCGTCTGATCTAAAATTAATACAAAAGGTTATATATATATATATGATTTCGAATTAATTTACTTTGGTGGGATTCGTTTATGCGCTTCATTAACAACATAAACTAATGCTGTTAGATGTATTGCAAATTGTCCAAGAACAGAGATTAATGTATATAGATTAAATATATTTGGTAGTGGGCGTTCTCGTGCTAATGTTTTTAATGGCTAAAAAACAAATAAATAAAAATAAACTTCGTCAGCGACTCTAATCTTTGTCAATAGATCATTAAATTATATTCAAGACAAAATATTTACATCATCCGAAGTATTTACCTTAGATCGTGATATAAATAAAAAGCATCCGGCTAATAAAAGACCTTGTAATGTATGTTGTCCATCACTAAATTTAATACCATCAAGATAAAGTACACTTAAACTATAAGCTAATATAAGAGCATTTAAAGCAAGAATTTTGAACATTTGTAATGTTGTTATAAGTGTACATCGACCTTGTTTTATTATATGACAAACTAGAATATAACAAAAAAAAATGTTTAATAAAATTTAATTATAAAAGAAAATAAAAACATACCACATTGAATTGTAGATGTACGTGATGTAAATGGTGCAGCAATAGATGCATCACCAAGACGAACAATGGTTTGTTCGGGTTCTTCCATTTGTTTATATAGTTCTTCGAATTTTTTCTATTAAAATAAAAGATAAGACTTATATAGAATGATAATAAACATTAGCCTCATTCTAATGTTTTTTTCCTAGTGATCATATCTCTTACAGATTTTGTATAAAATATTACCTTTGTTTGCTCTCGAGCCTGTTCTCGAGCTCGAGCAGCTGCTTCAGCTGGTGTAAGAACTTGTTGTTGAGGTGTTACTGTTTGAACTGCGGGTACTTGAACAGTACTTGGAGAAGCTGTAGTATTATCTTGTTGTTCTACACGTTTAGCTGCAACACCAGCTAATAAAGCGACACCTGCGAAAATTAAAGATTAACTAGAATACAATGTAAACAATAGAATCATTTCAACTTACCAACATGTGCATGTTTAAGTGCAGCTACATCATTTGTACCATCACCGCACATTAATGTAACAAAACCAAGATTATTTAGTTTAATTATTACTTGTTCCTATTTTTATAAAAGAACAAAACAGTTAATTATACTTGAATTCTAAGAATACAAATAATATATTACTTTTTGTTTTGGTGATACACGAGCAAAGACTTTTACATGAGGCATTATTGAATTGAAAAATGAAACTGGTAATGATGTACTGAGATGTACCAAACCCTGAAAAAAGCAAAAAAAATATCTAGATTATACTGAAAATTTTTAAATATTTTCTTACCTCTCCAGTAACACAAAGATCATTTGCTTTAGTAAAATCACGTAGATTCGGAGGTTGTATTGGTATACTAATATCTTTATTAACTGATTCCCATATCCATTCTTTTGATTCTAAATATAATCCATCGATAAAAAATACAGAGAAAATGTTTTTTTTCTTATCACCTACCATCCGAAGGAGCAGTTAAAACAAGAAGAGGTTTTTTTGTAAAACGTAATTCTTTAGCCACATGACAAGCAGTTAATGGATTATCACCTGTAATCATTGTTAACTAAAAAAGTAAATCAATTTTATTAGTAGATCTTTAAGAAGAAATCTAACTCACATGATGAGATGAATGACGAAGTTCTCGAATCATTGCTTTTGAATCTGGTTTTAATGGACATGAAAGTACAACAAATCCACAAAATTCCAATTTACATTCAACAGAATTACGTGTTGGATATTGTTCACGTAACTAAAGAAAAAATGATTGTTATTTTTTAAAATAAAACTTCATATTTATTTTTATACCTGTTGATTAGAAAGAATTCCAAGTGATCGATATCCTAATGCAAGAACACGTGCACCTTGTCTTGATAATCGTAAATAAATTTCATCATAACGTTCCGGCACTGTACTAAACTAAAAAAGAAAGACAAACACATTTTTTTTTCTTTTTTGACATTTCATTTATTTTTGTGCACTCAGAGATGTTTACATAACACTCGTCGTCGTCAAATTATTATTTCAACTCAGAGTGGTGCATGGTAAAATCATCATTATGTATATATTTTTCTATTTTTTTTTCTATGGTACGAAACAATAGATTTCTTTTTATAAGTGCTCGACATTTTTGACATAATTTATATATATTAAAAAATACCGTCTGCATTTTTTTACTTTCATATTTCTCAAATGGCTACATCGAATAAGAATCAAATCTATGGTCAAATTATAATAAACAATAATGAACCAAATTTTAATGGAGATGAAATTCTTTATATTTCTATTCGAGATTCTCTTCGACATGAAATCGATTGTATTGAATTAGGTTCAAAAGTTATACATTTATCTAAAGGACAATCGATGCCTATTAAATTTCAATGTTTATATGATCCAACTAAAGCTTGTATGAAATTTGAAGAAATTAAAACAATTCCAGGTGGAATAACTCTAGCAGCAACAATAGAACGAAATGAAACAATCTTATATATCAATAATACAAATATTTCATTGGGTGAAAATATTAATATTCCATTAGTAAAAAATGACTAACAAAAAACAACTTTTCGTTTTTTTTCTTTTCTAATGTATATAAAATGGACAACGTCAGTTCAGTGTTTGAGTTTAAATATAAATATTAATCAGTATGTTAATCATTTATAATAAATCATCTTTCGTAAAATCCATTTTTGTTTTCGAAAACAAGAAAATAAAACTATTCTGATGTGAAAAGACTTTTCTTCTCTTTTTTTTTTCAACTTACCATTGGTTTAAGTGTTTCTGGTGCTCCTTTAACTGCTACAATATATGTTGTTTCATTACTTGATGGTGATGGACTTTGTCCAGCAATAACTGACATGCGTTTTAAAGCACTTAAGAAATGATAACGTTGTGCTATTTGCCAACGTCCAGAACGGCCTTTTATAGGTACAACTGTATCACCACGTGTAACAGTCCATTCAAGTGCACTTAATGTTGCTTTTTCTAATGGATCACCAATGATATCGCCATCAAGATTAGCTAATGCATGACATGTTAATAGAACTTGTTTAACAGGTGATTGCACATCAATTTTTGATAATGGAATTGGATCATCAGAACTAAAATGTACAAAATTATATTTAGGCGTAGTTTCATCGAGAGTTGAGCTCGCCCGGTAATAATCCGTTCGGTTTTTATTCTTGCAAACTAGCGAAACCTTACTCTAATATATAGAACTTAGAAAAGTTTTAGAAGTGTGCGCTAATAAATCTCCTTCAAATTCATAGTGAAACACTTACCCTTGTATACCAGCAACACCTTCAACAACAAGATCATCACTTGTTAATGTACCAGTTTTATCAAAACAACATATATCAACTTTTCCAGCAAATGGAATACGAAATGGTTCAGTACAATAAATAACTAAGAGAAATGAAAATTTATTATCAAACGTTTGTTTGTCAAATATTTCTTACGAAGTTTAACTAATGCAACTAATGATGTATTAACAGCAAGTGATAATTCAATAGGTAATTCAGGTGGAACAACTGATGTTAAAATTAATGTACATTCAATAAATAATTTATAACGATTACGTTTTGGATCTTTTGTACCTGAAAAAGAAAATATACATTATTAATAAAGATTTTTGTTTCTCTCTAAACATTTCGTCAGCGACTCTAATCTTACAAGATTGTATCATTATGATAGAATCAAAATTGTGTTTTTCACATCATCCGAAATGAATTTAATTTGTTTTTTTTCTCTTACCTTCAATCCATACATATGATGCAGCAATAACGGCGAATATAAGTAGAAATAATATAAATAAAAATGTTTCTAAATTGTTAGCTGTAACTTGTTTAACACTGTACAATATTGTTTTTAATAATTTTCCTTGTGATGTACTAAAACCAGTTCGAAGAGCATATGTAATACATCCATTGTCACTTGCTAGAAATTATTATCAAATTTTATTAACTCATTCTTTTCAAAGATACACATACATTTCATTCCGCCTTGCATTTTAGCCGGTGGTGTATGTTGAACAATTTTCGTACCAGCTGAAAGTACATGTAATTTTCCATGACGTTCTAAATCAAATATAGTATTTTCATCAGCATTTTCAATTGGTTCCTAAAAAAGAAAAAGAAAAAGAAACTTATATCTCCTCATCATATTAATAGCTATCAGCATAGAATGACAATCAGTACGTCAATGAAAATATATCATAATCATAGGAGATATGGATCTTTTCTTTTAGTTTCTTACTTTCATTTGTGGTATAGATTCACCAGTTAACATCGATTCATCAACAATACATTGTCCACGTAATAATAACATATCACAAGGTAATGGATTATTTTCATTACTTCGTAAAACTGAACAAAGATCGCCTGGTAATATATCTGTTGTATCAATTTTAATCCATTTTCGTTGACGATATACACTAATTTTATATGGTTGATTACCCATTTGACGAATCATTGCCATATTACGTTTTTGTTGTTGAACTAAAGTTATTTCAAATACGATTAACATAAATAATGTTAATAGACTGTAATACCTATAAATACGAAAAATAAAACATATTAAGTATGTCATAGTATATGATAAACAGTTCTCAGTTAAAATGGGTTAGAATCGTTTTTATCGATCATTCTTAATCTGAAGACCGTCGTTGGATTCATCATTGAACTGTTATATAAAAGTAATTTTACAAATAAATATCTTCTGTCTTCAGATTATTTATTGGAAATAATTCTCCTCATACCATCTGATTATGATCGGAGTGGTGCATGTAGAATCATCATTATGACAGAAGGTATTACCGCCCATTACAAAAAAAAAAGGTGGGTGGGTATTTTTTGCCAGTGAAAGATTGAATTAGTAGTAGTCATAAGGAAAACCTTCACACAGTTTTGTAGTTCTTCATCTGCTCTTTCTAACGGTGAAGGCCGTAGCTCTCTATCTCGTTCCTATCGAAAAATACCCACTCGCCTTTTTTTTTGAAATGGACAGTAGTTCTTAAAAATAGTTTGCGAAAAAACTCCTTACCAATATTCATCTAAACACCAAAGTAAAACACAAAAGACTTGAAAGACAAAAAATGGTGCAGTAGCTCGTTCGATAAATAAATCAATAAATTTTGGTATGTCAATAACCATTCTAGAGAAAAAAAAATTTTAATTATTAATAAATAAAAAATATTTTTTTAAATTACTTATTAAGTCCAAAATTCCATATTCCCTGATCAGTTTCATCTTGTGTTTGATAACCTTTTGATTGAAGATATGAATGAAATGAATTGAATAATGGATACTCGATTGTTTTAAAAGTTTTCTTTTCACTTTCATCATATAAATAACGACATTTTTGAAATATAAACCATGCTTGTTCACGATTATCATGTGGATTCTAAATATAATATTAATTTTAGAAATAAGAAATAGACAATTCTTATATTACTTTTCCATGATGAAGTGGCACCATTTCTGGATAACCATTGTTTTCTGTGGGCTTTACAACAACGATTTCTGCTTTCCAAGGATTTTTTTCCTTAAAAAAAACTCGAAATCATATTTTTTTACAATAAAATTATAAATTCATACGGGTACACATGACATGAATGCGCGTATTTCAACAAACCAATAACAAAATAAGCATGTTATAATATTTAAAAGTGCAATTATAGCAGTAATAATCACGCCTAATTCAGGATACTCTGCACGACCAAGATGAAATATCCATATTGAAAACCAAAGAAGGTAAAGAAAAAAAAATGGTCCTATATTATAATGTAAAAGAAAATGTTTTGAACAATATAATGATATTGAATGAATATCATTATTAAACGGAATTGTTCCAATTTGATTTGATTTTCGCGATGATAATGAGATTGAATTCTGTTGTTTGGAAAAAAGAAAAGAATTCATGATAAATATTCATAAATGTTTCGTTATTTTACCGTCATGTTGAAAATTTTTATGGTTTTAATCGTATCATTATTTGAAATCAATAATGGAGGGTCGAATGATATACTTCGGGCAAGATGCTTTTTTTTGTATGGTTGATATATGAGAAACCAATAGATTGTTGTTTTTTATATGATATCAAGCCTCTCTTAAGTTATATAGCGACCTCTTCATATACGAAATTTTTTTTTTATAATATAATTTTATTTTTGTATACAATAGAATTAGAAAATAATTTATATTTATTTTATTGAATGTTCAAAAAAATAGTTTTTTGTATTGAAAGAAAGACATCTGTAATGGTATTGGTATGATTAATTTTGAATCTGAACTGGAATATACTACAGGAATAGACTAAACAATGAGTCTTTTTTTCAAACACATTAACTAAACTATTGGGTGTATGTTGAATTTGCACTTGACCTTTTTTAAGTCAATATTTTCTTTGAAAACCTATCTATCAAATGAATAAATAAAATACTGTTTGCTTAGAAATACTTAAAAGTTAGCGTTTCGTTTTGACTAAAATTTGAAAAAAAAAATCAAATTATCTAACTGTAATCAAGATTAATTCAAGACATTAGTTGCTCTAGTAAAATTGAGTATAATACAATGATGATTTGAATTTATAATGCAATTTATATATCGCCTCGAATATGAACGAAAAAAAATCGAATACACATTCTTCCATTAATGAATAAAAAACTAGAATATAAAAAACATATTACAGAATTCTAAAACAACAAAAAATGAGCAACCATTTAAGTTTAAAGAAAGAAGAATAAAAAAAATATCAAAAAATTAAATGAACTCTTTACCAGTTGTAAATATTTAGCTGTAATTATTGAAAATAAATTAATTTTCACTTTTATGATTATGATATTTATGTACTCAATACATCTTTTTTGATATGAACTTTAGACCTTTTTTTTGTCGATTTTTGCACGTCCATTTATTTGACGATCTTCTTTCACCACCTCTTCATCCATATGCACTCACACGTCCACACCCGCCTTCTATGAATCTTTCAATTTATATCATACACGCACCAGATAAAAATGAAGCCATCGTGTTCCACATTTTCTTTCTTTTTAGTTGTACACTACACTGTTTCGAAAGATATGAAAAACATGAAAGTGACCATTCCTTCATTTACGAGTGAACCTTTCAAAGTGATTTATCGCTTTTGACTCTATATTTTGCTCTTACGCAGGAAACCACATCGTGGTTCTAGATTAATTGACGGAGTTTATTTCTTTTATAGAGCACTTCGAGAAAATGTGAGCGTCATAAATAAAAGTGATCATAAGATAGATGTGTGTTCTATTTGTAGGTGATTAAGTATTCAGCAAAAGCTTGTGCATCATGATAGATAACGAAAATATGTTTCCCATCAGTTGTCGAATCGAATCCAACAGGTGGACTCTTTATTGAAGTATTTCCTTGAGTTGCTTTTCCAATGAGCACACGAGCCATGAACATACATCGGTCTGCATTCGAATTCGGATCAGTATAACTATGGCTATAAGAGGCATATGATGAAAAGTAAACACCGACACCGTATTTTGTACCTAATTAAGAAATAAAAATGATAGATTCTATAGAATGAAGTAACGTTAAAATAGCATACCATGTTTTCCAGCAAAACTTCGATTAAAACAGTTTTCAATAATTAAGTCTGCTATCTGTTGAGGACAACCATGATATAAACACTTTTCAGTATCTGTATGGAGCCGTTGTCGAAATTCTTTACTATGTGCTACATATTGTACATACCATCGTTCATTTTGAATTCGTTCGATTTGTATTATTGTAGTATATTTTCCATTCATTGTCTGATCGAAATCAGCGATAATCGATTTATATTCAGCACTATTGCTTGATACGACAAATCGTAATTTATTTCCCGTTGATTGCTCCCATGTTGAAGGTAGCTGATAATCGGTTGACGTTCCAAAGTCTATTAAAATTAGAAGAGTGTTTTCTGTGAATATCTTTGCCGAAATTTATGTCGTACCTTCTCGGGATGACAAGATTTGATTACAAAATTGATCAAAAATAGTTTGTTGTGTAGGTTGAATAACAAACTTCACTATTAATGGTATATTTCTCATTGCAAGTTGATGCTTAATTTCTTTAACCATCGTCTTAACTACAATATTTGTAAGACAGCCGTACTGTCCGCATCCAATAGCTGGAAATGCAACTGAAGTAAATTCATACAAAATAACATTCTGAATAACATTCGATATAAAATCAACGATTGATTGTCGAAGGACATCTTTATTTTTATCTGGATTCCATTTGATAAAAAATATTTGTTTACATGGCAGTTTACCAGATGGAATTGAGAGTAGGAGTGATTTTTGATTATTTTCATATTCTTTTGCATACGCTATTTCAATATCATTACCAGCCGCATTCATTATTTCTTTCTTTAAAATATCTGACGATGAGTTTCCAATAATAACATCAACCTATCGATAATAATAGAGAAGAAATATACTTGATATTGATGAAAATCCATCTTTTAGTACTTACTTTTTGCGTTGTTATATCACCTATTTGAACTTCAATCGTTCCTTTTCCAATGGTCACTGCTAAAGATTTTATCTCTGAAGTCTGTTGAATTAGGTTAATTTGTTTTTGGAACTCGTTGTAAATGTCCGTTCTATTTGGTAGTATTACAAAGGAAACAGACATGGGATACTTTACTAGTTGACGATAAACTTCATCAGCAAGTGTCCAAGCAACAAGACTGATTGAACATTTATATCGACCGGAGCCAATAGATGGAAATGCAATACTTTTATAGTTTTCACTTGCTGCTTTTTCCATTGCATTTGAGACGAATTTTCTAATTGATTCACAGCATTTAATGACATCTGTATTAGGTTTCCATGGAAGAAAGTAAACTGTTTTCGCTACTAGCTGTCCACTAGCTGCAATAGCAATGATAGGAGCAGTTGGATTATTTTTGTATTCAGTTGCAAATGAATTCTTTATCAAATCTCCACCGATTTTCAAAACACTTTCATGCAAAGTCGTTGATAATGAGCATACAACGATAACATCGCTCTAATGTATAAGTGAATGAATCTATCTCATTAATTTAAAATACTTAACCTTACCTGTTCGGCTGTTATATCACCTTGATAAATGCGAATCAATGCGTTTAAATCTCTGCTTATAATTGGTTGCTGTAATAGAGAAAACAAAGAATATAAGATATGTCTTTAAAATTCTCAACTTTTTAATTGCTAATTATATGAGATACTTACGAGCGATGATGTGCTCGAATTTAAGACTAAATCTCGTAACCCATTGCATCTTTGGGAATATAGTCTGAAGCAGGCATTACCTTAAAGAAAAAAAGACGTTCGAAATTTTAGATCTTGTATATTTTTCATAATAACCTTCAGAACAAAGATAAATTGGATTGAGTCTCGAGATACGTTGTTTAAAGAGAGTAATTTGCGTTTCACGATTAATATCTCCCACACAATCTATAAACCAGCTAAAACCGAGTTCACGATCGCATGTGGTGGCTCGTTCATTGGTTATCAAGATATCCCAAAGTTGTTCGGTACGTTTGAGTACCAGATAAAGATTGCCTCTTTTCAATAGAAATGAAAGTAGTTCAAGATGATTTTTCGTCGATTGTTGGAGTGAGAGATGTCCATCAACTAGTGTGTCGGGCATTACACTACCTTGCGTCTTATTCCACATATCCTGTTGAATATTTGAAAGATTTTCAATCATGACAGTGATCACATCATATTTGTTAACTAAGATACTAATAAGTTTTTGATTATTTGGTGAATCAAGACCTAATATTTCGTTGAGATATTTGACGGAGCGTGCGTGCCAAAATTCTTTTCGCTGAACAAGTTCTATGCATTTGAGACTGTAATCATGTCTGAATTCTTCGTATTCCGGACGCTCTATGCTAAGTATTTGATAGTGACTACTAAGGAAACAGTCGAGCATCGATGAACTCAAACAGTTTGTAATTGTCGCATCCCATAAAACTTGTAAGATCTAGGACAAAATTATAAACCTGTTTTATTTTTTTCTAAAGTTTTTATAAGCCTACTCGAGCAGTCGATTGTTTTTCACATGTAAGACCAATTTCACCTAACAAAACGATAGACTCCATATGTATAGGCGTCGTTTGTATTTTCCATGACTGAAATTTCCACAAAATTCAAGATCTTACTCTATTTGTTAAATACTTACTTCATCGATACAATCAATTAAGTTGTTCAACTGTTCTAAATTGAATTTGGCTGCTGCAGCTAAGATGAAGGATGAGTGACCATTCTAAATGCATAAATAATATTTTACTAATGTCTCTTCCACAATAACGAAGGATCTCTACCTGCATTTTCCATAATTTTTCAACATCTTCTTTCAAAAAGTGTGGTGCAACAAAACCTATTAGTATACAAACTTTTTTCATATATTCTATTTGATCGGTATTTCCTATTTGTGTGCAATAATCGATTATTTACTTGATAAAAGTTGTTATTATAAGATAATTTACCTTCAAGTGCTTTCCATAGGATTGAATTTTCCCTTATATATGCGAAGAGTACATCATGTGGGATTAATGTATTATTTTCAATAAGTTTAGCGAGCTAATCAAAAGAAAAATTCAGACTGTCGTGATATTAACGAAAAAATAAAAGTTGTCATACTTCTGTCATTGAATTCATTTTAGCATTGAAATTTGTTTGAGCAATCATTTGTAAAATGAGATTTAGATGCAAGTATTCAATATGTTTAGGACAATGTGGCCATACGACTGAGCAAAGTTTTTGTAAAGTGGACAACAGTTCGAATGTGTTGTTTATCGACTAAAGTTCTCACACTTATATTATAGTTGTAGACAAAGAAAAGAAACAATACAAACTTCAATTTGAAAATCTTTTTCTTCTAAATTTTCAATATAATTAAATATTCGATCAATGTCTTTGCCGAATAGCAGTCGATATTTTCCTTTCAAAATATAATTTATACAATTGGCAAATGGACTTAGTAGAGCATTGAATTCCTAAAAACGACGAACGTTATATTAACAATTTATATGATTATTTGTATACCAAAGCAGTTAATGACTGATGATTTTCAAATTGTTCTTTCAAATTTTGAATTCCGTTTTGTTCGACGAATCGATTAATAATTTGACAAAGCCAACCGTGTGTATCACTCGAAGTGATCAACAAAAATGAAGGACACGATAGTAAACGATCATTTAATTGTTCATCAGAGAAAGAAGATTGAAACGATTGATTTTTATGTTTCCGGTGAAAGACAGAATTTGGATCGAAGATTACAGCCAATGTTGCAAGCAATTGAACAGGTACTGGTGTATATGCAAGTCGAGCAGCAATTAAATCGATTAGTAATTTTGTCATTTCAAATATGCCCAGTTGTACTTCCTTTGACCAATGATTAACATGAAACGAACAATGTAACTAGACGAGTTCAAACAAGAAATTCGATGAGAATGAAACGAAGAAAAACGACGTACTTTTTTAAAAACTTCAGGAATAAGAACTTCCATGAATTTTTTGCAAGATTCATCTTGATCAGCAGTACCTATTGGATTAGATGAATAGATTGAAAAGAAATGAACAGAGAAATATTTTTATTTTACCAACACGAACAAGTTTAGTAGCTGATAAAAGACATTCACCTAATGGTTCTTCACCTAAAACACAAAAGAAACGATCTCGATCACTGAATCTATTCAGATTATCAAATAATTGTCTAACTTACGTTTGTATGGAATCGTCCAGTTCTCACCATAAACTTTTGTTTCCAAATTCAAAAATGCACTGATGGTGAACAAATTCAAATCGTTATTCATTCGATTGTTCAATGCTGTTGTTGACAATATATTTGAATTATTTCTGAAAAAAGCCTAGTAAATAGAACGACAGAATACATATGTATATTTATATCGAGCTACTGAAAACAGATCTTTTTATCTCTCTTAGATAAACTAACCATATGTTGTTCGAATTGTTCATCCACAAACTCGAAATCACTTTTAGAATCTTCTTTTAGAGGTAATACACGATCGATAAAGTCTAAAAAAGTAATGTTTTAAATATTTTCTTTGATATTTATTCTTTTGTTACTCGATGTTGTTGAACACGATTCGTTATCATCAACTGCAGTAATCGTTGAATTTCTATTTTGAATAAGAACGAAATATTAATCTTAACAAGGCAAATAATAATTTTCAATCTGACCCATTGCTCGTGTTACTTTCTATACATTTGCGTTTAGAAACATTGTCACTATTATTGTGGTTGAATGATGTATTAGTCGAACAGTTAATACGTTTCATTGCTATCGTAGTCGAATTAAATCTACGAGATATATCTGAAATGAGTCGAACATTATTTTATAAACTTATCCGATGGAGAAATTTAATGGGTCCGTTCGTCATTTGACATTATCGAACAGGTTTGGATAAACTATTTTACACTTCAGAACGACGATCGACATAGTAGAAAATTCTATAAAAAGTTTCATTATATATAGATCTTCGACTGAAGTCACAGGTTTCGATATTAAGAAAAATGTGAGCAAATTGAAAAGATATACATACATGTTTAGTCTGTTTGTCACTGTAAGTTTTTGTAGAACCGGGCGTTCAATGTTTGTTGTTGAACAACAAGAATAAGAACAATACGAGCGATAGAGAGAATAGAACGAAGAGATAAAGAAAAACGGGAGAAATATGACACATATGTATGTGTGCGTATATATATATATCTATAGAATCACGATAGTGACTAACGCCATACATATATGAAAGGAAAAAAAGAACCTTATGTATATATGATAGAAGAACGCATGGAATGTTTCAACATTATCAGAGGGAATATTCCAATATTTATATCTCTAGACATATTGGATAATATACCTACAGTCACAATAATCAACTGCTGTTTGAATCGATTCAGGTATAACTTTACAATCTAAAATATAATAGAGGGAAAGGTTATCCTGTTCTTATGCGAGGATCTATTGAAAGTATTTAGAGAGAAATTTAAACTAACGTTACTTCACTTGATGTAATACTCTATTCATTGAAAAAAAGAAAAAATCCACACAACGTGCGCATATAATGCGCTTTGTTATTAAGAGAATGGTAACGTCTCACATTTTTCTCTTTCCTTCTTTTACTTGGAAAAAACCTTTATGAGTCATTCGTTTGTAAAGAAAAAAAATGAAGAAAATATTTTATTAAAACGAATAACATCATTTTATTCTAAACATTTGATAACGTAATCAGATAATAGTTTTTAGAGTGAACCGTTATTTTTGTAATTTGTGAATCCTTTTATCATTTACACTGTAAGTATAGAGACGTAATCAATGAAAATCAACAAACTAATATATATGTTTATTGTGCCACACATTTCGAAATGTTCCATACGACGACAAAGAATAACAAGAATATTCATCCATTACCAGACTTGTACTATTTTATTACTTATATGATAACTTAACCTTTCCGTCCGGATGTTGTCATATGGCAATATTGAATTAATATTCTGCTCAAAATTGACTAATACCAATGGCTAATCATTTTTTTAACAATTCGATAATTATGTGCAGACATTTTAGCACTGATTCAGCGTTCAGAACAGAAAAAAAGCATTCATTATGAAAATAAACAAGGTTCTACCGAATCCCCCCAAAAAAGCATCCTAATAGAAAAAACGATTTTTTGACGCCACCAGATATTCACTAGTGAAGGCATCTTGATGATGGGTATGGGCACGAGTGTCGATGTAAGATCAGTATCACATCTTCATCCACGCCCAGATCATCGCAATCTGAGCTCTGGACATCATGAACTGATTCATTCTCGATCGAATTTTGCGACGAGAACTATGAAAATTTAGCTTTTTGTTGCAAGTTTCATAGGTAAAGAAAGGCACTATTTGTTATTGCAAAACATAAAGAGAGAATGAATATTTTTTTAAGTTTCTTTCGAAAGTGTCATATTATCTCGGACATGTATATGAAGGTTTGTTCTTATCTTTTACAAGCAGAGAAGAAACCTTTTCAAGATGAATAATATCATTATCAGCTGAAAAGAAAACAAAGACTTTTACCAACTCGAACTATTTATTTTGTTTGCCACTCTTTCTACATCGATATCTTAAGACTGAATGCGGGTGTGAGTGTCCAGACCGAACAGATACAGACCCACACCCCTTGGCGAATAACTTTTCGTCGAATGTCGAAAGATTTTTCGTCGGAAGATATTTCGTCGAGAAGAATAAATTGTAAGTGTTACTACTCTAGTGACTTTCGACGAAATATCTTCGGCGGGTCATCTATTCGACGAAAAGTTATTCGACTAACGGCTTTTTCCCCCGTACACTCACATCCACACCCACTCCACATCTCACCCACTCATACCCACATCCTCAGTCGAAAGAAATTGTAAAAAACAACTGCTAACTGATGTTAAAAATAGATCATTTTTTCGATGAATAAATTTATTGCTCCCCTATACATCATTTCTTTATTATTCTTTGGCAGTTGATATATAAAAAAAATATATTGTTGTTATGTGTTGTCTGTTGTCAAGTGATGACAACACTTCATCTCTTCTTTCTTCCAGACCATGTAAGTTTGCTGTTGATATCAAAATTTTTCTTTTCTGTACTTCCTACCATTGTTGAAAAGAACTTGGAAATTACCAACTTGTAATTCTTCTATGTCTGTATAAAAACTATAAAACATAAACTATCAAATTTTTGAATCACATTAAATTCTGAGAAAAATATTAGCCGAGAAGTGTTTTGCTCACAATAATTACTCATGTTTCTTTTTATCATTATATATTTAATTTCATTGTTATTTTCTAGTGATCTTAATACTTATTGAATTTAACAATGTCAAGTGATGAAGATAGTGATTTCGGAGTAAAAATTTCTCCACAACCATTAGTTGCTTCTAAATCTTCCTCAGATACTAAACTACATATAAAACCGGCTAAGAAACATGGTATACCCACTACAACTTCCACTACTCAAGATATATTCGTCTATGTACCTGATCTACCAATGGACTATTCAGAAAGTGATCTGGAAGAAAAACTTCAAACTTGTATTGCGAAAAGTGGACGTATGAAAATAAAGAATATTAAATGTTATTTAAACCTCAGTATTGCTGTAGTAGAATTAACTAATAAAGAAGATCAAAGATATCTTCTTTCGGAAATTCCCTCGATGATATTTGATAAAGAACGTGGAATAAATATTTCGTTTGTCAATGAACTCAATTTTGACTCTTACATTGTATTAGATCAAAATATGACGAAGATTCCTTCTACCGATGAAATCTCTCGTCGTTATATGCAAGTATATAAAACACCAGATCAATATGTCTGTGAACCCATTTCTGCTCAATTTTCAAACATTTTTCGCATTTGCTTAACAACTCTTACGGAACTTGTCACCGTTGCTGATTCATCCAGTTTCAAAACAGGAAATACTATCGCAAAAGTTTTTCCACGTGCTGATTGTTGTTTTTTCGAAGATTTACCTTCAAATACAAATAACGAGAAATTATCGAACGCTGTGGCTGTACAAATTGGTGAAAGTAAACTTTCTTCCACTTCTTTCTATGTACAGCATAATAAAGAAACAAGTACTGCCGTTGTGTTATCAACAAAATTATCGAAAAATTGGAAAAGTCAAGGTTTTATCGTCCTGGATGGTCGAAATCTCTCGAAAAAAGTCAAACTTACATATCGAGTTATTGTCTCTCCTTTTCCTCGTGATTATGATGTCAATCGTATTCTTCAGAATAAATTATTTGCAGGTCATTATCTTAATCATTATCTCAGTGATGATCACCTTATTATTGAACTTAATAGTATCGATAGTTACGAGAATTGTCTAGCAATTGGCGCTATTCGTATTGATAATGTGACGATGACTATCAAACCACATACGATTGATAGTAATCCAGATCAATGTGAAATTAGTGCAGAAAATTGGTATGAAACATCAATGCTGGATACTAAACCAGATATAACCACAATTATCAATAATCCTCAACATCCAATTCTTCATTATAAATGGAATGCTCAAAATTGGCTTGAGCAATTTAACAAAGCACAACAACAGAGAAATCAAAATGCTAAATATGATCGTATTTTACACTTATTACGAGTAACAGTAATGTTAAATACGATTGCTACTATTCGAAAAAAGAAATATATTGTTGATGGTCAAGAAATAAGATTGAATTTAAAACGTTTGAAAACAATTGGATATGATCATCGATCCAAATTATTCCATGGAAAATGTATTATGCAAACAGATTTTAAAACTCCATATGAATCAACCATAGTTCATGTGGTTAACGAAGACTGTCTTATACTTTATGAAAAATTAGTTTCTCAAGGATATAAACCATTATTATTGAATATGGCTAATGCAGTTACTCCAGGGGGTGGCTATCGAAAAGGTGATGGAGCTCAAGAAGAAAATCTTTTTCGTCGATCTGATTATTATCAAAGTCTTGATTTTGATGTCGCGGATAAAGATCAATCCGAACCACTTTTTTGTACGGAAAAAGGTGCATTTAAACGACCAACTGGTTATCGTGGTTTTTATCCAATGGAATTATTTGGTGCTATTTATACATCCGGTATAACTGTCTTTCGACAGCGAGAAATCGAAGAAGGTTATGCCTATATGATTAAGCCACTTTCTAATGTTTGTTCGATAGCAATAGCAGCATTTCGAGATCCAGAATTGAATAAAAATAAAATGTTAGAAAACAAATTTGCTGTTAATACACATAAGAAAATTGAAAGTATTTTTGCTATTGGATATCACCAAAACCATGATTGTTTAGTTTTATCTGCTCTTGGTTGTGGTGCTTTTAAAAATCCCCCGGAACATATTGCATTACTTTTTAAATCTGTTCTTACTCAATATGCCGGATATTTTAAAGAAATTTATTTTGCTATTATTGATGATCATAATACTGGAAATAAGATTAATCCAAATGGAAATTTTCTTCCTTTTCAAAGGTTATTGGATAATCAAATTTTTTATCCGCCAACAATATTACGTATGAACGGAGTCAGCGGACCCTATCGTATTCTGAATAAAACTTCGAATGGACAATTAACTCTTAGTGATGTACTCATCGTACATAAATCTCCATGTCATCATGGATCAAAATGTCATGATCTTCAAAATACTCGACATTGTGAGGAATTTTCACATCCACACGTATGTTCTTATCAAAGTGCTGAATCACCATGTAAATATATGGATGATGAAGTTCATAGGTTTGCATTTCAACATAATAGTAAATGTAAATATGGTGGTGAATGTACAGATAATGATCCAAAACATTTAAATGAATATGATCATCCTGATATGTGTAAAGATGGTAATTATTGTATAAATACAACTAAAGATCATTTATTTGCTTGTCGTCATTTACCCATTTGTCGATATGGAATTAAATGTATGGAATATTTAAAAAGTCAAGCTGATCATTGTAATGCTTATCGTCATTGTAAAACCATCTGCTCCTATGATAATTGTTGTGTTCAATTTCATGATAAAGAACATCTAGAAAATACAATCCATTCCTTTCGACCACCTTGTCCATTTACGCCATATAATTGTCAAATATTTGTTACATATATGCAACGTCGTTCAGGAGAGACGACTACTCGATATATTGAAAATCATTGTTTACAATATTCACATGTATGTCCATTCGGTCGTTTATGTACAACAAAAGAGAATGGACATTTTCTAACTTCGATTCATATTGCTCGTCAACTTTGTCCTGATGCAGATCAATGTCGGAAACTAACGGATGAAGAACATTTACAGTCTTATTCTCATCCAAGTATACGAGATATTCGTCTCTTTTGTCGAAATCCAGGTTTTAAATGTCACCATCGATCTGATAATCAACATATACGAAAATATCGACATGGAGCAAATCATGATCATTTAAGTGTTGTACCATCGAGTAATTTTAATTCATCGATTAATTTTGCACGTAATCAAGGTGCAATAATTCGAAGTCTAAATGCATTCATGGATACATCAGGCATGAAAAGAATGCAAATATCTCAAGAAATACTCAATTGGGTACGAGCATTACAACCTGTACATCGTTGCAGTGCACCTATTTTTGAATCCATTCTTGTCCTTGGCCATGTGATGAGTCGTCATTTTATGGAACTATTAAAGAAACCTAAACATGTTGCTAAAGCTGTGTTACAACATAGTCGAATACGTCGAATTTTGCTAGAACATAACATTCCTGAAGTAAAACAAAATGTTCATGAATTAATTAAACTTTTAGTTCAATCAGAATTTGCAAACGTAGGAGCTGATGGAGTATTACCGGTAGACGCTGATCACGATGATAATGTTAAGACTGTTGAAAGAAGATTAAAGCCACCACTAGATGATCATGACATTAAAGTTATACATGCATGGGCAGTTGAAATAGCTCAAGCATCGATTGCATTGACTTCTAAACCAATGGGAATTGGCTATGATGTTGATAAAAAATTAGGAACTGATAAACATATATTTAGTATATTGGGACCACACCATGGGTCTTATTATGGTGATATTGTTATTAGTTTTAAACAAGAAATCATGTTTCATCCGGATGCAAATTTTTCTATTCAAGCTGGAACTAGTTTTTGTAGCGGAAAAGTTTATACACAACGACCATGGTGGAAAGATTCAGGCAATGAAGATAAACATATAGAAGATTTTCATAATGCTAAATTACATTGTTCTGTTCCACGTTATGAATATGCTGCAGCTACTGAACTTGTTGCGATTACTGGTCTAAATAAAAAATCAATGGATATCGATCTTGATACTATTATTCAACAATGGTCAACTGTCGATTCACATTTTGTCTTTGAGGGTCATTTACCTCAATTGATTCCCCTGGATTATATCGATAATGTTTACATACCGAAAAATTTATTTCAAACATTAAAGCCTGAAGCTCAACAATCTGCTCGAGCAGTTTTTGGTAATTCATTGATTCTGACTGATCATGTAATCGATCTTAGTTTAATTCAACCAGGTGATCTGGTTCCATTAGATGAAACTCGGAAACCTTATAGAGAATTTATACTTGCAAAAAATCGAGAAAAAATTCTAGAAAGAATGAACGCACCACAGATTTCTCGTGGCATTGTTATTACTGTACCTGGTACTAAATTTGATGATCAAATTGTTATACCAATCACTATTTCTCAATCATATAAATTATACTGTCTAGACAAATCTCAAGCAGCAGATCATCCTGAATATACATATATTTATTGGCAAGTCATGAGTGGTGATATGATGTTGACAATATCGAATGAAAAAATTCAATCTTCTGATAAAGATCAAACCAATTTACGATATCTTATTTGTTATGTGGCTGAAAAACCATCTCAAGCGACCGAAGATTATCATGAAATGTTTTCATATTTAAACGATGGTCATCCTCTTCAACATTATAATAATATGCATACAGCTCGTTTTAAAGCTAAATCTAATGTGTTCTATCGGGGTTGTAATACCGATGATTTCTTTACTTTTTGTTTAAAAATTACTTATAAAACAAATGAAGTAACATTATCACATGCTGGTCCAAATGGTATTTATAATCATCAAAAAATATATTATCGATTCGATAAATCGAATTTAGATTTATCTAGATTAGATTATATTCATGTTAGTGGTGGATCTCAAGATGTTCCTATACGTAATTTAATTATTCGTCACGAAGAACTTCCTCAATTACATCCAGCATTTGATAAAGAATATAAAATTGATACTTCCGAAATAATCAGACAACGTCGATTATCTGTTGATCATATACTCCCTGCTACTTATTACGGTGGAGAACATAGGGGAAAAAAAGATACTTCCGGGTCATCTAAATCGCGACAAATAGCTTCCGTTGAACCTTCATTAAAAGTTGAAAAGCTATCTGTTTTTCAACGAATTAGAACCGCACTACTTTGCTCATCTGGAACAGTTACTCTACCAAGGCCAAATCTTCAGGATGTTAGTCTACTAGAGTCTGCGACATTACCTACTTGTCCTAATTCTATTTACTGTTTACAATTAGCTGACAAAGATCATGCTAATAAATATTTTCATCCATGTCGTTTTAATGAATTATGTCAAAACAAAGACAAAGAACCTTATCTTGTTCATAAACATCATAACGTTCCTAAATGCTCAGACGATAAAAATTGTTCTGATCTAATCAATCCTGTTCATCGTGCCCAATATCGACATACAGGTTTATCTGATTATCTTTATCCATGTCGCAATCAAGAGAGTTGTTACGACAAATCTACTAGCCATCGAATAAGATATTTTCATGGCGAAGAAATTCCTTCATTTAAAAGTAAAATCTTTTTCTCGAGGAAGATCTTTATATGTGAGATTTTTTTTGTAGAAAATAAAACATCAGGCAATGTTCGTGGTGGAAATGAAAAAAGACGTCATTTAATTCCATGCAGATATGGAGATCAATGTCGATCGACAAAAGATCCACAACATATAGCAAAATATTCTCATCCAAGTTAAACATAGTTCTTCATATTCAAAAACAAAATACATGAAACATACACTATACTATTATTTTTTGATTAGTTAGATTAATTAATTTAATTTCAATGATTTTCTTTTGATCAATAAAAAACTAAAATATTATTGTATGAACTTTTTCATCAGTGATCATCTTTTGTGGACTTTTTTCTTTGATTATCCTGAGGGTGTGGGTATGGATATTGTATTAATCATACACTCACACCCACCCTCAAGGTTTTTGGGTACTATTGATCTTATTCATACAGGTTTGATATCAGCTAATTATGTTCAACCACTTCGAACAAAAACTTCATCTAATACTACTTTTCAATCACAAACACCTGACAATGTCAATGTAAGTTAAAGATATATTTTCTTTGACTTGAATAATTCGTTCTTTTCTATTATAGTCAGATATTTCTTCTCCAAATACAAATATTCCTCAGTCTACTATTCAAGGAGGAGAACAAGCAATAGTCTCTTGATATAAACTTTGTGTTTGTGTTTTACTGTTAATGTCGATATTGTTTTATTTTTAAAAGTTTTATTTGTTTTTTTCTTTTCTTAATATTTTGGCTCCGTCAGATAAATGATAATAACAATATAATAAGTACAGTTCATTTTTATACAATTTTTCAGGATTATAATTCTTTCAATGAGAAAAGATTTGTTTATTTGAATTCGTAGATTGAATATTTCTCTACGAAATTCAACAGATATTTAGATTCATTTTTTCCGGCCTACACCGGATGTCAACTTGGTTTCTCACAATGAATTGCATCGGTAAAGAAATCTGTATCATATTTTTATTTATTGAAAACAAAGCAGAATATTGTTCTGTTTTGAATTGAATCGTAAATAATCTTAAGCTGGTTCCCATGTCCAGGTACCATAATCAGGATTTTCTGTATATATACGAACTGCATCTGTATGGTCACATGGCTCACAACCAGGAGAATCATTTGCTTGTTGTCTACAACAAACCCATCGACCTTCTAAGAGATCACCACCCATATAGTATGCAAGATGTTTTTTACAGCCACCTTTTGTAAATTCATCAAACTGTTGATTACAACGAGTACAGGTTTTATAACGATTTTGTCCTGCATCATTATATAAAGCATCACGTGCATCATCAAGAAGAGAACGTAATTCAAATAATTCAGCTGAACCATCATCTACAGTTTCAGTTGGTTGTGCATGAGCTAATGTACGTATAGCCTGTACGATGACATCAATCTTAAAAGAAAAAGATATAAAACAAATAATTATCTTTACATTGGAAAATTATTTTTACTGTTGGAACACCATTAATCGGTGTTGTCAAGTCATCATAACTAAAAGCATTATATTGAGGAAAGCCTTCAATTGCTTCAAGCATCCATTGTTCCATTTGAATATTTGGTTGTGTTCGAATAATGACAAATGCTTTACCACGTTTAACAGCATAACGAAATCCCAATTGACAATTAGTAGATTCAACATACGATTTTGATAGAAAAACGAGCATTACCTTAGCACATTCCACACCTAACAGAGTGAGAAGTAACTATCAATGAATAATAAACTTTTCCCATGACAAACCTGTTGCCATCGCATCATTTATGTTCCCTTGCATAGAACCCCATATATCAAACCAAGCCTTAACTTCACGCATTAACATATCTTCATATACAGTACGAACAAATGTCTGATTATCCCATTGATAGCTACAAATAAAACATTTAAATCGCAAACTTTCTTTTTTATACAAATTCATTTACCTAATCATACAATCGAGTTGAACTCGTTTTGGTAATCCATATTCATCAAGAATTGGTGGAGGTGCTTTTAAATCCATACGTGTAATTGAATGATGAATATGATTAAAAGCAAGTGTAGCATTGGGTTCTGCTATAGTAACACGAACTGGTTGTCGATCCGTTGTTGAATTAATAGTACGTACTTTACGTAATGGTGGCCATATTTGTAATTTACTTTTACATTCTTCAATTTTTTCTTTTAATACCTTCATTTCTGTTTGTTCACGTTCAGCTTGACTAGGACGTGGTTGACATGCAATCTATTTTTTAAATAAAACATAAAGATCTGAATTAAAATTTTATTCTCATGACTTACTTCAACTGCTACACGGAGATCGGTTATACGATTACTATCATAGAGTGGTTCATATGGACTAACTTGAGTATTTATTCGAAAATATGTTGCACCAGCTACTGTGATACCAAGCCAATCTTGAGGTTTCCAATCTATAGCAGACATAACAGGTATAATCGGTTTTTGAAGTAGACGAGCTTCTTCAAATGCTATTCGACAAGCTGGGTTTTTTTCAAATTCTGCTGAAAGAATTGGTACGATAACGGTACATTGCCTAACACTACAAGTAGCATTTGCATCTGAGAGGTTTTCAACTATGGTATTTAAATTTTTTGCAGAAAATTCATTATATATCAAATTTGCAACCGGTAAACCTTCATCAGTTGAACAAATAAGAACAGTGCATGGTTTATCATTATAAATAAGATTTCGACTATTATTATCAGTTTTCATCTATAAATACAATCAAATATTTTATATTTATTCATTGCAATATCATACTTTTTCTGGATCGGTAACATTTTTGCCATTATTCTTTTTATTTTCTTGAGAAGAAATAGTATTAGATAATTGTTCAATAATATTTTCTGAGATATCATCATTTTCTAGTACTATTGATTGAATAGCACTAGATGATATAACTCCTAAGGCACCATAAGTTTGGAAATTGGACTCAGTATAAATTGCAACAATTGGTTTGTGAACATCTTTTGCATAGTTAATCGTTTCCATACAGAAGGTTGTTTGTTGATACATTCGACTAATGTTAACAATAAATACATTACACCAACGAATAAGATTTGCACGAGCAACTATTGATTCCGGTGTTGTTTCGTTAATAATATAGCATGTAAAACGATGTTTACTTAAATTATCTTTTATTTGTTCGGCAATCTATTGTTGATTAGTATGACAACTAATAAGAATATTCATCGTATTCGACGTTGAAGCTATTTTAAAAAATATATATATATATCTATATTTAATGTGCTTTATAATGGATTACCTGTTGTAGAGGCTTGTGTCGCAGGTGAAACACGTTCTGTCGTTTGTTGTTTTCGCTGATCCTCTTGTAATGATCGTGACGATGTTGATTTGACAGCAGCATTAGGGACGTGTTGTGAATCGTCGGCTGCAACGTTATTTGAAGCCCCACACCCCATCAAGTACTTTTTTAAGATAGAGTGAGGCTGTCAGGTAAAGAAAAGAACAAGAAAGATCGTAGAGAATTTTGTCAACAATACACATTAGTCACCTATATTCTCTGTAATGTTCATGGTTACCATTATTATTCTTTTTTTCTTTCTTTCTTTTTAAATATTTTACTTGTTTTATCACATACTACAAGTGGAAGTTATAATTGACAACGAAACTTCAAAATGTTGATTTAAGAGCGCGAAAGCTTTTTTAAAAAAATTTATAATGCATGTAAATAGTTTGCCCAATGAATTATCTATTGATTTACTTACTCATGATCTTGATTCTCGATCATTTCTAATGTTTGTTCGTCGAGAAAATGAAAGATATAGAGAAATTTCAACATCTGAACATAATCGTCAATATTCATTAAACTATACTTCATTTGATCATGCACGTGGATTTACTCGTATGAATAAATATGTTAATCTATCATCAAATTTTTTAATACCATATCATATGCTTAGTGAAAATGGTCGAATAATTACTCATGATAATTTATCTGTTGATCGTCGTCAATGGAAAAAATAAAAAAAAAAACTATCTAATCAAATTGAACCTATACAATTACATTTAAATTCACATACAAATATGTCTGTAAAGAAAGCAATGTACAATTGTCAACGAGAACTCTTTAAGTGGATTGCTAAAACTAAATGAAATATTCACTCTATTAAATTTGAGTGCAGTAGACATAGAAATTATAGTATTATTTATCGATAACATTGAGTATCTAGTTATAATTTCCAATATTAATCTCATCCAATTCAATTCAAACAACAATCGATATTCGTTATTAATTAAATTTATCCCATTTCCTTATCTTTTCGTCAAACATTTCGTGTGAAAACTATCCGTGACTTAAATTATATGTTATTCTACGATGTAAAAGCCTTCTTAAAGCATATATGAGTAATAATTGTTTGATATATAGTCAACACATGTATACTTTTTATCGAATAACATAAAAATTTTAAAACACAAATATATAGCGGTCAGTTTCAAATAAAACAGTATATATTAATTATTAAATTTCAACGAGAGACTTATCAAACAAAAATTTCTGTTAGATATACTTTGCATATTTTAATAATGAATTGTTAGTGTAAATCTCAAGTGTAATACACATAGGAACATACATATATAAATTCATTTTTTTTATCAAAATCAGTTATCCTTTGTGAGTTACATATCTAAATATATGATATATTTCGAATCCCTTGACTCAGATTTATTTATTTAACAAGAATTTTTTTTTACTAAATTTAAAACGACAACAGTAAATCGTCAATTAATAGTTCGAATCGCAAATTCTATTGTTAGAAATTAATGTGATGTAATTAATCATAAAAGATAACACATCAATTATAATATATGTAAAATCTCACAGAAAGGATGTGTGGGTGTGATGTGATCTTCTCATTCATTACAAATACCCACACCCACGCCCACCCTCACGATTTTCTTTGATCTATATGCGATTGTGATTCATATCTAATGTTTTCCTGCAAGAATAGGAACGGATAGATATAGATAGGAATAGTTTGCTTTTAGTGAATATTAGTTATAATCCATAAATATGCACATATAGTCCGTTATGTCGTCTTTTATATGAAGGAGTATGTGTGTGTGAGTGAGAAAAACAGCACGTAGTTGTAACACGTAAGAACACAAAAGAAAAAAATTACTTCATAGTTTCAATATTTTCTTCGCTACGTGTTGAAAAAAAATATTGTATCATATTACGAACGACTACTAGACGATCGAAGTAAAAACAACCGTCTTTTTTTTTCTTCTGTTGGAATAAGCCAAAATGAAAAACATACGTTGTTATTCTTAGTCGTGCGCGACGTTGTCTGCTGTACGAAATAATATTAAAACAAGTAAGCAAAATTGTAAGCAGTTGAAAGTATTAGATTGGTAGAGTAGATGGCTGACTGTCGATAGGTTTTCTCGAGTTAGGGTGTGGGTGTGGGTGGGTGTGATTGAAGATAAGAGTATCACCCACACCCTCAAATACGTCTTGCTAATAACAAAAGGCCTATGGACGGTCTTTTAAATATATAGTGTCTGTCAGCTCAATGAGCTGCTATAAATTCATAAGGCAAATTAGTATGATGAAACTTGCGACATTTCACACATCCAATAATATTTCTTAAGTTCACTGATTTACTCAACTGATTTTTTCCTTTGTAGAAGGAGATAAGATGATAAGACTCCATTATTGATATTGTTTCTTACACACAAACTAAGAAAAAAAATTAAATAATGATTCTACCTGATCTTTGACTCAATAGAATCACATAAAGAAAAAAAGAGTGTTTCTTTATTGTTCTATATAAGTATGAAGCCTTTTCAGTAAGGTAAGCATTACGTTAACACATTTTGAGAGTGAGAGTGTGAGTGAGTGTTCTTTGTCTCTTCACCCTTACTCATCCCACACCCACACCCTCAAGATAAACATAGTACTAATTGATATTTGTTTTGCTTGATCTAGTAACATGAATACGAAAGAAACATCTGGTTGGCAACCAAGCCCTTTTTACTCGGCATGTGCGGACAACGATCTGTCACGAGCTCGTGCAATCATCAAACCCTCCCTTCTCGAGCAACCTGATCCTCAGGGTGATACAGTTCTACATATTGCATCGTGCAGAGGATATGCGGAACTCGTTGAATTTTTATTACGCTATCGTGCTTCTCGAACGATTCGCAATAGTCAAGGATTAACCGCTGAGCAAGTGGCGACAAAAAATGAAATCAAAGATCTTTTCCAAGGCAAAAAAAGAACGGAATCAGATTCAAATTATTTTGTCGCGACGACCACTGAAATCGAGTGGCTCGATTCGTACAAAAATGCTTACCGAATTTCCTACGAAAACCGGGAACTCATGAAACGATGGCTTACCAAGGTTGCGTTCAAAAAACTAATCGATGAAATTGCCGCTGGGTATATCGAGAAAATTACGTTTTCGAGCGAGACATCAAAAAACGAAATCAAGTATTTTATCGAAACTGTGGCCGAATGCGAAAATCCAGCGGGACTGATCTCTGCTTACACGAGTGGCGGAACTGGCTTCTGTACTATTTTAAATCATGGCTTAGCTGAAATTGGTTCGGATTTTCGATTTCTTAGCACTCAAAATCTATTCCATTCTGGTTTTATCGATAATGAAGCGCCGAAGGGTCTTGGAGAACATATATTTGCAGCCGTCGTTATTCATCACCCTTTTTTCAAAGGTTATTACCGTTCAAACATCACTACCTACCGTGGCATGAGCGTTTCGAAGGAGGAGTTCAGTAGGTATAAAAGCGACGAATTCGTCATGACACGCTCGTTTCTTTCCACATCGTTGAAGAAGGACATGGCTGAATGGTTCATTCGAACTGGCGATCAGGACAAACAGCCGGTTTTATGTGTCTATGAAATAAAGAATCACCAAACCGGTCTCGATCTTCGCAATTTAAGTATATTTCCAGGCGAAGAAGAGGTGTTAATTGTTCCATTCACCGTTTTTCGTATAAAACAAGTCGAAGATATCAGTGTGGATAGCAGTGCAAACAACTCTTCTATAAAAATGATCAAACTTGAAGAATGTAATTCGATTGTTTATTGAACATTGATTTTGTTAGCGTTATCGAGGTAGTCAAAATAAACTTCTATTACAAAGTAAACAAGTGACGCTCGTGTTAGCGATGAGTCAAGTCATCACTCTTTCTATGCGTGTTTTATTAAAAATATGATACGTAATCACATTATTCCTTTTTCTTCTCTCTTTCATTTTGAGTCAAAAATGTAATCATATATCACATTTTTTCCTTCTTTTTCTTTTTGGTATATATATACTATTCATTTCTTTGATATAAGGGGTCATTGTATTAAACAAAATCGATGAGATATACTCATATACAATTTTATTTATTCCCTCGTAGCCCTACAGACAGGCTAACAGCTCGTCTAAGAGCTCGCTCAGTTCTTTCTCGAAGAAATGCGACCACTTTATATTTAATGGAAAAAATAATTGAAAAAATTGATCTTCTCTGTTCATCATCACTGTGCACGCACTAGCATCATAGCTAGTGATACACACAAATAGGGTCACACTTGAGCTTTCAACAGCAATTTCTTTCAGACGTGGGTGTGGGTTTGGATGTGGATGCGATTGTATTAGATAACTGTATCCACACCCTCACACACACCCGAGGTGTACCAAGAGTTTCATGGCGCATTTTTGCTAAGATGATGATCGCAAGGCTTCATAAAGCTTTTCAACCGTCTCTCG
>CAJNOI010000020.1:653386-691305 GCA_905250115.1 Adineta steineri | reverse complement strand
TTTTAATAAATAATACATATTTTCATTTAGAAAGTCCACAAGCAACTAAACCACTTCCTCAAAATAAACTTTTTAAGAATTATTTATTAGACAACTGATCTGCGATGAATTTACTGTATTCATAGCTGTATTGATGCATAAATGAATAAATGATTGAAATGCTTGTTATTATCATTCATTCTATACGCCATCTTATTTCGAGATATCATTGTGTTATATTTTGTTTGTAATGAAGTAAATAAATGAATATAATGTTGAAGGTCGAGCTTGTGCACGATGTACAGATCATTCATATTACATCAAACTTCCAGTTATACATTTTATTTTATGTTGCTGATACAAAATAGAAAGTATTAGTTGTACAAAGCCGTGGTAAATGTTCTTATCATTATTTATGTCAGATGTAATATTTGATATAGTGCATCAAATTGGCATTTCTGATTTAAGGTAACTAAATATATGAACAATCTGTTGATCTGCGATATTTATTTAATATGTCGCCTTCTACGAATAGTGAAAATAGAATTTTTACGACTTCTATGAGTAAGATAGATGCATATGTCTATTGGAAAGTAATTATTCATCAACTTCATACTATTTTTATTGATATATCGACTACAAATATGTTTCAAAATAACAACATAATGATGAACAAGTTTATTGTTAAAAATATTCATTATTTATACCGCACTGGAGTACTGAGTGTATTTGCAATTTTCGTTGTAAAATAAGTAAGATAGTTGGTTGTAATCGTGACTATGATCAAGAATATACATTTATCTCATCATCAGCTTGTAATCGATTAACTAACATGCAATAAGTCATTTAAGAGACGAGAATATAAGAACAGAATTGTACGTGGAGTTATGTGTGTTCATTTGTCATACGGTTTGTATATTATATCAGATCCTAGGTTTCAATGCAAAAGAATAAAAATTAAAAACAAAATGGTGATGTACTTCCTATTCATCTGTTCTGTCATATTCGCTAATATAAACTGTTGATTGCCTTTCATTCAAGGAAACATAAATTAATAACAAAGCTTACGTTATGATTATTCATCTAATGCGCAATCGAATATGACTTGATGCATTTTATATTATTACAATTAAAATAAATGACGAAACTGAATAGAATTATCGTTAAATTCATTCATGATTCATATCATTTTGAACTTGCAGTACATATCGAAATTATATATTCAAATAGAAAAAGGTAAGTATGCAATGTAATAGTATAAGGTATTCATTTGTTCTATAATTTCTATTGGTTGTCATACTACGATTATTACTTTAGAGATAGAAGAATTATTGAATATAACTATGGTGAAAATTGTTTATTTTCTGTGTGATCATACATGATCGTAGCAACAGATCATTAACAGGAAGAAGTTCAGTAGATTAGTGGTCAAGAGCATGCCACTTGTCGTTCGAAGCGTTCATTTAGTATTTGTACTTTTATTAACTGACTATGCTGCTGTTCTGTGTTTGAAATGAATAAAGCAACTGAACAGAACTCTTATAAACAGTATTTATTTTTCATGTGAGTTATGAACTATTTACCTAATTGATGTTCTTCGCCTTATAATCAACAAGACATATGAACAGAACGATAGTGAAAATTGTTCATTTGCCATGTGATTTGTGGATTATTTGACTAACTGATTGTCTTCAGTTAATCATCAACTAAACAAATGAAAAGAACTCTACTGTGAAATATTCACTTGTCATGTGATTTATGGATTATTTGACTAACTAATTTCCTTCACTTTGTCATCAGCAAAACAAGTGAACAGAACTATGGTGGAAAGTATTCGTTGCTCATGCAATTTGTGGATTATTTGTCCAACTAACATTCTTGACTTTACCATCAGCGAAACAAATCAACAAAACTCTACTGGAAAGTATTCATTTGTCATGTGATTAGTGAATTATTTGACTAATTAGTTCTCTTCACTTTATCATCAGCAAAACAAATGAACAGAACTCTACTGTGAAATATTCACTTGTCATGTGATATTTATATTATTTGGCTAGCTAATTCTCTTCACTTTATCATCAACGAAATAAATGAACAGAACTATCATGAAAAGTAATCATGTATCATGTAGTTTGCGAGTTATTTGACTAACTAGTTGTCTTCACTTTGCCATCAGCAAAATAAATGAACAAAACTATATTGAAAAGTAATTATTTGTCATGTGATTTATGGATTATTTAACTAACTAAGATTCTTCACTTTATCATCAGCAAAACAAATGAACAGAACCCTAATGTAAAATATTCATTTATCATGTGATTTGTGGATTAGTTGACGAAGTAATGCGCTTAGCTTTATCATTAGCAAAACTAATGAACAGAACTCTCCTAAAAAGTATTGATTTGTCATGTGATTTGTGGGTTATTTGACTAAGTAATGCGCTTAACTTTATCATTAGCAAAGCAAATGAATAGAACTCTCCTGAAAAGTATTCATTGGTGATGAGATTGTCGACTATTTAGGTAACAAATATTCTTTTCTTCCAACAGAGATAAACAGATGTAGAGGATGCTGTCTGCAAGTGTAATTAGGCTATGGTAGATGAAGACTCGGGCCTCTAGTGCGATCATTTGATAAACGGAATATTATCATATTTATTGTGTGCTATTCTAAAAATAAAGACGACAATTTATAGAGAGAGGTTGTAATATTTAGACCAGTCAACATTTGTAAGGAAGAGATAAAAATTAGCTTATTAATAACATTTCATTGTAATAATTCGCATTACTTACAAAACGCAAAAGCATAGCGTATGACCATTGATGTCAAGTAAGTATTTATAAACTTTTTTTCATCAGCATAGGTTCGGGAAAGAAACTCAAATCGTCAGTCTGTAGTTACCGTTTCTGTAGTGATGCAATAGCTTTCAAATCGATAGGGATATGTATAATAGAAGTCGTGTGACTTTAGTGTTGTTAGATGAAACGATGAAAAGTGTTCAAAAACTAATAAAATAAGAATAGTTGATGAATTCTAGAACAGATAAGAATATGATATTTATCGATCATATGTTAGACTTTTATATTTGTCACAACAAAGAAATGCAGCAATTCTTGAGTTCTCAATTACATTTACCAAAATAACATTTGTTATTGATATACAGCTTGGTACTTCGTAGCTGTTGCATGGAAAGACTGCCGATCTTATCTTCGAAAATATTCATTGATCACAATGTTTCGAAACAAAATAATTGCAAACGTTTTTAACAACTTAATCAGAAAATATCTTCATCTAGCACTGTATGAAGTGAATATCATTTGTACAATATGACTCTGCACTTAACAAAGATTTGAATATCATCAATAATATGTTTTTTCCTATATGATAATAAACAAAAAAGAAGTGTACAGATTACTCCCAGCAGTAAAAAATCATAATTATTTTGATGACTGTATAATAAAGCATATTTATCTTTATTTTAATCTCGTTCTTTATAGAAGAAACAAACTCTGCAACACATAATTCGAGTCATAGAGACAGAAAATATTTGTTATGGGTGTATTGTTATACGATGTTAAACTATGGCTTTTGTTTTTCTTTTCTTTCGATCTTCCGTATTAAGCCTAAACTATAGATTAAATGTCACTGTTAAATCATTTGTTAATCTTTTGAAACAATAAATTACATATGTACATAAAAAGACATTCTATGTCGTGTCAAACATTTTTATAACGAATAATATATCAATTTTGCACTATATTTCAATGGGTAGCTCAATGTATATCATTGTAATTCTATTACTATTTGTTCAAAAACAAATCTATGCCTTGGAATCATTTGATTCGTTTAAAGGTACTGATTTATGTACAGCATCAATGCCATCATGTTCTTTTGAGCTGCATGCTACTGCAACTATGACTATGTTCTATAAAAATCAGTTTCGTGTTGTCGCTACAGACGATGGTACATTGCATCGTTATAATAATCCTAACGAGACATTCTCGATGGAAGATGTTCTCACAGGTGATGGTTACCCAAAACTGGTGCGTATTTCTCGCATATCTATTTTTTATTGAAATATGCTATAAGTCGATATCTTTCTTTAGGTTTATGTTTTTAATAACTCTTTCCCTGGTCCTGTTTTACACGTTTATCAAAACCAAATAGTCTATGTACGGATTTTCAATGACTTTCCAACAGAGTCATTAAGTGTTCATTTTCATGGGATACGACAAGTGAATACACCAGAAAGTGATGGCATTGGTCGATTAACACAATTATCGATTTTACCCGGTTCAAGTTTTCTACATAAATTTATTGCAACCGATGCAGGTACTTTTTGGTATCATTCTCATGTACAATCACAAACAGCAATGGGTCTTATGGGTGGTTTCATTGTCCATCCAATGCCAATAGATGATAGAGAAGAACAAGGTGAATTTGTTCTTCTTCTAAATGATTGGCAACATTTTTATACTAGTGAACAACATCATTTACTCATTGAAAGTGGTCAATTTTATCCGAATGATCTTGAATCATTGACACAATCAGGTACAATCGATTTTTTTGAAGCTGTCGATGGTTCAAGAGCTGCTGAAGCTTTTGTTACTTCAATTCTAATTAATGGTCGCGGTCGATATATTGATCCACGAAAGGAAACAAAAGGTTTTAGTACGACACCATTTGAGTGTCTAAAAATGACTTCTCAACAAAACACTTCTACATATCGTCTTCGTTTAATTAATGGTGGAAGTGTATTCTCCTTGAAATTTTCTATCGATAAACATCCATTGAAGGTTATCGCTTCTTATGGTATACCATTTGCACAACCAATGATTGTAGATCAATTGATCATCGGTCTTGGTGAAAGATATGATGTTATAATTGACAATTTAACAACAATAAACAACAAAATAAATTATTGGATTCGTGTTGATACAATGGATAAACATGATAATCCAAGATGGCATGGTCTTGCGATACTACAATATGCACCAACGAATGAAATACCAACAACTGAACCACAACACTGTACTGAACTTCAACCATGTCGTATTTTGAATTGTCCTTTTAGTCAGTATGGTCCAAATGAATCAAATCAAGGAAATCCTTTCATTTGTTTGACACCATTAAACATTACTACACATGAAGACTATATTGATTATAATCTAATCGATGAGAAGACTCCTATGACTATTAAAAAAACATTATCATTGACCATGGCTGAACATGATCAATCTAGTTTTGAATCATTCAATTATATTGGTATGAAATATCCATCGATGACAGAACACATTCTTAACAATCCTCGACTAGCTCGAGAACTACTTCCTTGCTCTAATCGATTGTTACATACAGAATCAGGTGAAAAATGTTATCATAATATTGTCGCTCAGTATAATGATACGATTGAATTACTTCTTGTTAATCATGATGATGATCAACATCCACTCCATTTACATGGTTCTTATTTTCATATTGTTGAACAAGGTCTTGCTCAATTGAATACTTCTATTGGAGAATTCATTGCGAATAATCCTAATGTGCAATGTAATGAACATGCTGTTTGTATATGCAATCAAACCAATGCAGCATGCATAACAAACAATATGCGTCTAGTCAAAGATACAATACAATTACCTAAAGGAGGGTAAAGATTTTTTTTTGAATTTTAACATATAAACACATAAGTAAATATAAATATTTAGGTATATGAGAATACGTTTTCGTGCACAAAATCCGGGTGTTTGGCTCTTTCATTGTCACACAGAACCACATCTTGATCGAGGCATGGCTGTTGTATTTCATGTTAGTTACTGTAATTATATATTATACTAAATTTTTGTATTTATATTATATTCTTTAGATTGCTGAAGATCGATTACCAACAAATAGAATTTCTTAGAGATTTTCTATTAATAATTGACTTTCAATTATGCTAATCTATTGTATTGTTTTCTTTTTTGCTTGATTAATGAATTGTCTTTGACAAATATTGCTATTACTTCCTATCAAATAAAACTATAGATCGACTTTATATTAATTACAAGAGAGATTATTTTGTTTTATCTGTTATACACACCTTTTTCAGACAGTGTGGATGTGGGTATGGATCTCGGTGTCAGAGATAATTCAATACTCACATCGTCAAGTAAAAAAACAAAGATAAAGAACCTTTGCAAGACCTACATGTTGCTAAAATGTAAATGCCATAATCTTTAAGTAATTTGGTTTTAGTTAGTATCAGCAGACAAAACACATGAGAAATCTTGTTTGTCTAATCTATGAAAAAATAAAATCAGTTTCGGAAATTATTGATAAAGGTTGATGACTAATACGGAAAAATCTAAGTGGCGCAACGTTTCAGTTTGTTTCTTGTCTAGTTTACATTTGCTAAGAACAGTAGACTCCTAGACACTGTAAATTATTCAATCGCTTTTATTTTTCAAGGATAACTATCATTAAAACTCTGTATGTAGGTAGTTCATCATCTTCGACTATCAAATTTTAAATTACGTAACTTTGTTTTTATTTGTCTTGACGACATATTAATCATCGTGAAGTTAGTTAAAAATTCTCTATGAGTTAGTCACTTTACATGACTCAATGTTGCAACATTGTAATACAATGTTTTTCATTTCTACTCGTTATCTCAACATCATTTAAAAAAATATCTTTCGTTTCCATTGCTTTATCTAAAAAAAGAATGACGTACATGCCTCTGTTCTTTGATAAGGGTTATTAAAGGTAATATGAATTTATGTTGGTTTTTTCTTTTGCTTACTTGATAGTAAAAGAGATATAAACTCAGTTTTCCTTTCTTTTCTCACATGAAAGTGAAAAAACAAAATTACAAAACATTATCCAAATAGTTAAGGTTAAAGAATATCTGCTGTAACAATTATTTTTGAAGAGAAGTAAGTATTATTGATTTACTCAAAAAAAATACTAGTTGGACTTAGTCTAGTATTTCTTCTTGTCGAACAAACCTAGACTTATAAGATAAATTTTCTTTTATCTTTCCGGAGTTTTTTTTATCATTGCGCGATGTTAAACAATGTTACTGCGATATTATTTTTAAATACAAGATATATGTTTTCTAATGATATTATTTAAAAAAATTTCTACTATTAATATTGGTGAAAAATAAAAACATATATTCTATCTTTATTCCGACAATTTCAGATCTATAATCTTTTATTTCGTATATATTTCAAAACATCGATATCGACCACATTCTTTTCACTATTATAATACATTAGGTAAGCAGATTCTTTCCTTTGGTCAATATTCATATATGATATTCTGTTGTAATGTACTCATAGAAATGGCAAAATCAAATCAATGTTCTACTTGTCAAAAGCCAACAGGAATTATGCATTGCGTAGGTTGCGATAGTTACTTCTGCACAAAGGATTTCAAAGGGCATCGTGAAATATTATTTACTAAGATGGAAGAACTTGTTGAAGAGCGTAATAAACTACAAGAGGAACTCAACAAACCAACAAAAGAAAACAACGCAAACGATCTACTTATTGAAAAAATCAATGCATGGGAGAAGATTATAGTTGAAAGAGTGCAACAAACAGCTGAACAGGTGCGTCAGCAGGCTAAGCAGTTGATCAATTCAAAAGCTACGAAAACTACAAATGAATTCAGAAGCTTCTCTGAAGAATTAACACATTTGAAAGAAACTGAGGATTATGCTGAACATAATCTAGCAAGACTTAAACAAAAGATTCATCAGTTTAATGTATACGTGACTCAGCTTTCCCAAGGAACTATAATTGAACTTAATAAAGAAGAAAGTGAAAGAATACAGTGGAATCGTATAATCTATGTACAAGAAAAAGCTGCCGAAGTTGAAGTTCAACAAGCATCAACGAAAATAAAAGGTATGTTACTGACGTCCAATTTGAATAAATTTTAAGTATAATATTTTCCAAAAAACATTGGCTCGAGATACAGAGAATATAGGTCATAGTTCGTGAGGTGATAATAAAATTGACAAGAGGCTTTATTTGATCATCTGGAATATAAATCAGAAAATGATTAAGAATAATATACATGTCTAACATTTATTTCTCTTCAATAATCGTTTTGCATACTGCACGAAACAGAACAAGAATAAGTTGCGCAGTATATATACTATATATTGCTAAATCTATGGCTCATCCAAATAACGAATAAAGTCTAGATCGAGTACTTTCATTCTTATCAAAATGTTTTCGACATATAAATCGATAATATCTACTATTAGAATTATAAGTGGACGGACTATCTATTGATATATTTTTCGTCGTTCCGACTTCACTACTCAATTCAATGTTGTTTATTTTTTACTTCTCTATTTAAGTATTTTATAAATTATTGTGTTTTTATACCAACTATATAACACTATTTCTCTGATCTTAGTGGTCGATTGTGTTAACTTGTCCTCCTAACAGAAATAAACCAAAGCCATAGATAGTAGAGATTGTTTAGAGTAACGAGAGATGAGCCACAGTAAGGTTCGAGTTGATGTTAAACAAGTGAACATTTGATTGCTAGAAATTTTACTTGATTTACTGAATATCATCAACTATTAATTGCACGATGAAACAATATTTATTGTTCTACATAATCTTCAGAAGTCCTTTGTTATTGATTAAAAAATCCATTCGAACAAAAAAGAGCATGAAATCTTTTTGTCCCACTAGTAGAACGGCTGATGACAGCTCTTCAACGACTTTAGTGATTTTCCATTTCTAGTAGCTAAAATCGTATACTTCAATCTCATCTTCACACTAACACAGTTACCCAGTTGTAAACGAATATATACATAAAATATGCTGTTTCTGAGTAGAGCAGTGAGCAGTCTTATTATGCTTGTTAAGTTTTAATAAATAACACATATTTTCATTTAGAAAGTGCGCAAGCAAGTAAATCACTTTCTCAAAAGAAACTGCGTTGTGGCGGTCTAGCTTGTACAAAATGTGGTAAATGTTCTGATTGGTATCGTAGCGATAACAAGGAACCAGGTTATGCACGTCGTGATGGTGCCACTTGCAATTATGGTTATCGTGATCCTCATATTCGTAATCGTTCTTATGCTACTCGTGGTAATCCTGATCCTGCTACTGATCATCGTGGTGGTGATATCTGCTACTGCAAGTAGGCTGCGACAGATGAAGACTCGGTGCTGTAGTGCGATCGTTTGATAAACTGAATATTATGATATTTATTGTATGCTATTCCAAAAATAAAGAGAACAACTTATAGAATGTGCTTTTAATATTTAGGCAAGTCAACATTTTTAAGGATGAGATAAAAGGGTGTGGGTGTAGGTGTGAATGTGGGTGTGGGTGTGGGTGAGGTTGAGGGTGTGGGCGTGGGTGCGGGTATTATCTCTAGATATGTTAGATACTATAGATTTCGCACTCACAATTACTTCTCATTGAGAAACGGAAATAATAACATAAAGATACAGTTTCGAATTATGAAATTTTATTTCTTTTTTTATGAAACTAATATCATCTATGACAAAAAGTTATCATTTTTTAACTTTTCGTTTTGAAAGACAGCGGAGTTTAGACATTGAAGAATTAAAAAAATAAACATTCTCTACAATCTATAAGAAATATAGCTAATCTTTTACGAAATGATTGGTTTACTTCTGTTATTCTATCAGTATCAAAGAAGAAATCCTACGCATCTTTCAAGTAAAATGACAATCATAAGCAAACTTATTTAATCAATCGTGTTTTCGAATACACAATATATGAAAATCAGAGTTTTCTACTTCTTGGATTATAAAATCATATTCTTTCGTTTTTGAAAATTAATACTCTTTGATGGAAGAATAAAACTTTGACAGACTATATTGGCCGTCTGTTTCTTTTAAAACCTAGTCAGATATACCGATTCTATTTATATTTGAAGACAATATTCAATAATATCATTGTATAAATATATTCTTTCACATAAAAGAAATTTATATAAGCGTATTGTCATATAATTTACTAATGACACTTTTCTTTCTCTTTTTTTTGTTTTGTATTTATTCAGATAAAGCAAGAGTAAATGAGCAATGATAGCGTTTAAAAGATTTTAAAATCTCATGACTTCCTCATTTAAATAATACATTTCTTATCTAATTCAAATTTCATTTTTAATTGTTCAAGCTGATCAATTTTTTTTATCAGTTATTCGAGATGCTCATAAATAGTTGAATATGTTATATGTGGATAATATCATACCTTCGCGAGTTTTTTTTAATGAACGTGAAAGTAATATTATAATTATCATCGTTATTATTTAATTAATTCTTATCTTGAGTTTATTCATTAGATGTTAATTTATTAAGAGTAAGAGGCTGCCAAAATATTTGTTGAAGTCGATCAACATCGATTAAAAATAGAAAATGATATTCCTTTATCCATTTTGAAATGTCATATGAACTCGATAAAGTAGTTTCTGCTCGGAAACTTTCATTTAAGCTAATAAAAGAAGCATAAAATTAATCAATGAACATTATAAAATTGAATAATTTGATGTGAAGTAAAAAACTAATGATAGATACAATATTGATCGATTTGAGTGCCATACTAAAGATATACAGTTAAGTGACTACACGCGGTTATGAATGAATAAATAGATCTTTTTTTCTTTTCAAACAACGCATTCATTTTTGTTGTTACTGTTCTTAATTGATGGTTATGGGAATCTACAAGAGTAACATATAGTATGCAAACTAAAATTCTGGCCAGAGGAAAATGGACATTTCCAATCATTTGATTTTGATATTACCAATAGAAAAGTATCTTTATCCATGGGTTTATATTGCGATCGACTATATTTATGACATGTTAGATGAGCAACACAATTCATAATCTAACGAAAATAATATGTTCAATCATTTTGTCGTGAAACAATTTGAGGAATACCACCAGCTGCAGAGGCCACAGGGGCGGGTGTCATTAAACAGAAAGATATTTCAGAAGTTCTGCACTGCAACACTAAAGTCATATTAGAAGCACGATAATGAACGATAGAAATCAACTCAACCAAGAATGACTTTATAATATAAACAATTGTCTGTTGGTTATATGGTATGTTTGTTCTTTCTGCCTCTCAGTGACACTTGCAATAATTTTACAAATATCAGATATTTTCATCTGCGTGCATTACTATACTCTGTATTGAGTGTGAAAAGTATTTCATCAGAAAATGTTCCGAACGTATAGCTAATATGAAACTATCAACTTTCCTTACAGCTTGACAAATGCAGTACTAGTCTGTTTCTAAACCTAATAGTGCAATCAGAAAAGTTTCACTATCTAAAAAAAGAAAATTCCTGAGGATCGTATCGAAAGGCTCATAGGCAATACAATAGTCAAAATGCTTGAGTTTGAAAAAGTGAAAATAAGTGTACTATGGTCGTATAATATTATATTACTAGTTTTGTAGTAAAAGAATATCCTTCTCTAGTCATATATATCTGTCACTCTGCACACAGTGATGTACAGAGTTACTCTAAATACAGCATTCCTCCTAGAAGTCAGATACTTAAAAGGACATACGGAATCGAGTTGCTTAGTTAACTGGAATTTTGGCACTTCAAACATTTCTCATCTTCGAGATAGATATTTTGTCTCATCTGATATTTCTACTACATTCTACTCTGATCAAGATTCTTGCTTTTCCTTCAATTCAAATGTGATTTCTCTGGATCTCGTATTCCAGACTATATTCCATAGTGTTTTGTATGTTTTATACTGATTTGAGTCAACTCAAAAAAGTAACTAATCTCTTGATCTTTATACATGTGTACGAATCTAAATATTTTGGGATTCGTCGACTAGTATAAACTTCAATTATGACAAACGAATTTTTCAATCGTAAAAGTCAAGTGAATAAACTTTTAAAATTTCGACACGATTCTAAGTATGAAAAGTATAAGAGGAATAGTAGCTCAAACATAAAGTTTTGAGTCATATCCAAAACTGATTGATCAGTATAATTTATGTAAAAATTTGTCAGTTGATTTCCATGCATGACTCTCTTCTTGAGCCAAAGTATTATCTTACACACTACTAAATGTGAATTGACCTATTCCTTTCGTTTATGAAAGTTTTTGTAATCATGAGTGCATATAGCACAGATTTCATTATACGTTATCTCCAACTATTTATAGATAGTTGTGAGTATTGACTGAATCTGAGCGAGGCAAAGCATCTTAATTGACTGAAATCTCGCTTAATAATACCTGACAAATCGAAATATTTTACGCGTATATGAATGTAAACAAGGCAAAATTTTTATTGAAACTGCGATGAAGTAAATAGGTTTTGGAGACCTCAGAGCTGTTTAACTCAGTATTACTCATATGTTTTTGAAAGTTTCTCTGAGCTTCTCGTATGAGAAGTAGAAAAGAAGAATGACAGACCTCTACAAGACTTGCACGTTACTAAAATATGAATAGCATAGTTTTAAGTAATTTGGTTTTACTTAATATCAGCTGACAAAACACATGAAATTTTGTTTGGCTAATCTATGAATGAAGAATTCAGTTTCTCAAACTATTGATGAAAGTTGATGACTAATATGGAAAAAATCAAAGTGATAAAATGTTCTGATTTCTTTCTTCTCTAGTTTTCACTTGCTAAGAATAATAGACTTCTAAATACTGTAAATTATTCAACCGCTTTTATTTTTCAAGGATAACTATTTGTAGATAATTGGTTTTCTTAGCCTATCAGATTTAAAATTATGTAGCTTTGTTTGGACGACATAAACATCATTGCGAAATTGGTTGGAAATTCTTTGTGAGTAATTCTCTGTAGATGAATTGAAGTTGCAACGTCGTAATACAATGTTTTTCATTTCTACCTGTTATTTCAACATCATTTTAAAAAAATCTTTCGTTTACATCACTTTAACAACAAAAGAATGGTGCACATGTCTCTGCTCTTCGATAAGGGTTGTGAAAGGTAAAATGAATTTATGTTGTTTTTTTCTTCTGCTTGGTTGATAGTGAAATAGACATAAAGTCAGTTCTTCTTCTTTTTCTCGCGTGAAAGCGAAAAAACAAAATTATAAAACATTATTGAAATAGCTAACGTTAAAGAATATCTGCTGTAACGACTATTTTCGAAGAAAATTAAGTATCATTGAATTACTAATGAAAAATACTAGTTGGGCTTGGAATATAATTCTTTTCTTGTCGAACAAGACTAGACTCATAATGTAAACTTTTTTCATCCGTGCGCGATGTTAAACGGTGTTACTGCAATATAGTCTCCAATATAGGAAGTATTATAAATGAAAACTATATTAGAAATATGTTTTTCTAATGATATTATTTTAAAAATTTTCTACTATTAATATTGATAAAAAAATAAGATTATATATTTTGTTCTTATTTCGACAATTTCAGATATATTTCAAAACGTTGATATCTACCAAATTCTTTTCATTATTGTAATACATTAGGTAAGCAGATTCTTTCCTTTGGTCAATATTCATATATGATATTCTGTTGTAATGTACTCATAGAAATGGCAAAATCAAATCAATGTTCCATTTGTCAAAAACCGACAGGAGTGATGCATTGCACAGGTTGTGATGGTTACTTCTGCGCAAAGGATTTCAGAGGTCATCGTGAAATATTATTTAATGAGATGGAAGAACTCGTTCAAGAGCGCAATAAACTACAAGAGAAAATTAACACAGCAACAAAAGGAAACAACTCACGTAATCCACTAATTGAAGAAATCAATGCATGGGAAAGGATTACGATTGAAAAAGTGCGACAAACAGCGGAACAGGTGCGTCAGCAGGCTAATCAGCTGATGAGTTCAAAATCTGTGAAAATTACAAGTGAATTCAGAGGCTTCTCTACAGAATTAGCTGATTTGAAAGAAACTGAGAACTATGTTGAACATGATTTAACAAGGCTTAAACAAAAGATTGATCAATTGAATGTAGACGTGACTCAACTTTCTCAAGGAACTAGAATTGAACTTAATAAAGAAGAAAATGAAAGAATAAACTGGAATCGTATTATCTATGTTCAAGAAAAACCTGTCGAAGTTGAACGTCAGCAAACACCAACAAGAAAACAAGGTACGTTTGTGACGTCCAATTTGAATGAATTTTCAGTATAATATTTTTCAAAAAACATTGACTCGGAATGCAGAGAATAAATATCATAGTTCGTGCAGTGATAATAAAATGATTAAGAATCATAGAAATGTCTGATATTTATTTTTCTGCAATAATCTTTTTGCATATTGAGCAAGAGACAACAAGAATCACTTATTCAGTTTATATATATACTAAGTACCGTTAAATATATGGCTCATCAAAATAACGAATAAGGTTTAAATCGAATAGTTTCATTCCCATCAAAATGTTCTTCACATATAAATTGATAATATCTATGATTAGGATTATAAGTGCACAAACTCTCTATTGATATATTTTTCGTCTTTCCAATTGCACTGTTCAATTCAACGTTATTTATTTTCTATTTCTCTATTTAAGTATCTTATAAATTATTACGTTTTGATACCAACTATAAAACATTATTTCTTTGATATTAGTGATCGATTCTGATAATTAATTCTTCTCACAAAAATCGACCAAAGTTGTAGATGGTTGAGATTGTTTAAAGTAACAAGAGAGGGGCCACAGTAAGGTTTGAATTAATGTTAAACAAGTAAAAATTTGATTGTTAGAGATTTTACTTGACTTATTGAATATCATCAACTATTGACTGTATGATAAATCAGTCTGAACAGTTCTACATAATCTTTGGAAGTCCCTTGTTATTGATTAGTAAATTCATCCAAACAAAAAAAAGTATGGAATCTTTTCATTTTATTAGCAGAACGACTGATGATATTTCTCAAATGACTCCAATGGGTGTTTTTTTATTTCTATCAGCTAAAATTGTACAGTTTGATCTCACTTTCATATTAACACAGTTACTCAATTGTAAAAGAATTTATAAATAAAATATGCTGTTTTGTGAGTAGAGCAGTGAGCAGTCTTGTTGTGTATATCAATTTTTAATAAATGATACATGTTTTCATTTAGAAAATGTACAAGCAACTAAATCACTTCAGCAAGAGCAACTTCGTAAGAATTGTACATTAGACAAATGATCTGTGATGAATTTACTGTATTCATAGTTGTATTCATACATAAATGAATAAATGATTAAAATGCTTGTTATTATCATTCATTCTTTGTGTCATCTTATTTCGAGATATCTTCGTGAAATATTTTGTTTGTAGTGAAATAAATAAGTGAACATGATGTTGGTGGTCGAGCTTGTACACGTTGTATAGATCATCCATGTTCCATCAAGTTTTCAGGTATACATTTTATTTTATCTTACTGTTACAAAATAGAAAGTATTAGTTGAACAAAGCTCTGGTCTATGTTCTTATCGTTATTTATGTTAGATGTAATATTTGATATAGTGTATCAATTTGGCACTTTTGATTTATGGCAACTAAATATATGCACAATCTACTGATTTGTACTATTAATTTAATATGTGGCCTTCTACGAAGAGTCAAAATGGAATTTCTACGGGTGCTATGAGTAAGATAGATGCATATGTCTATTATTAAGTAATTATTCGTCAACTTCACACTATTTTAGTTGATATATCAACTACAAATATACTCCAAAATAACAGTATAATGATGAACAAGTTTATCGTTAAAAATATTCATTATTCATACTGCACTAGAGCACTGAGTGTATTAGTCATTCTCGTTGTAAAGCAAGTAAAATAGGTGACTGTAATCGTGACAAAAATCAAGAGTATACATTTGCCTCATCATCAACAAGCAATCCACTAACTAACACGCAATAACTCATTTAAGAGACAACAATATCAGAACAGAATTCTTCCTATCGTTATGAGCATTCATTTGTTATATGATTTGTATGTCATGTCAGACACAGTATTCTAATTCAAACGAATGAAAATTAAAAACAATATGGTTTGATAATTTCTATTCATTTTTTCTGTCATATTCGTTCATATAGATTGGTGATTGTCTTTCAGCCTTGGAAACATAAATTAACAACAAAACTTACGTTATGATAATTCATCTAATGAGCAATCCATTATGACTTGAAGCATTTCATACTATTACAATTGAAATGGATGAAGAAACTGAATAGAACTATCGTTGATATCATTCATAATCCATATCACCATGAATTCGCAGTGCATATTGAAATTGCATATTGAAATATAAAAAAGTAAAAATACAATGTAATGATATGAGGTATTCATTTGTTCTATAATTTCTATTGACTGGCATGCTACGATTATTGCTTTAGATATAATAGAATTATTGAATATAAGTATGGTGAAAGTTATTCAGTTCCTATGTGACCTTACATGATTGAATCAACAGATCATTAATAGCGAGCAGCTCAGTAGATTAGTGATCAGGAGCATGCCACTTGCCATTCTCACTGTTCATTTAGTATTTGTTCTTTTCTTAACTAGCTATGCTGCCGTTCTGCGTTTGAAATGAGCAAAGCGGATGAACAGAGCTGTGATGAAAAGTATTCATTTGTCGTGTAATTTGTGGATTATTTGACTAACTAATATTTCTCACTTCACTATTAGTAAAAAAACGAACAGAACTGTGATGAAAAGTATTCATCTGTCATGTGTTTTATGGCTTATTTAAGTATCTAACTGTCTTCACTTTATCATCAACTATACAAATGAACAGAACTCTGCTGAAAAATATTCATTTGTCGTGTAATTTGTGGATTATTTAACTAACAAACATTCCTCACTTTGTCATCAGGAAAACAAATAAACATAACTATCATGAAAAATATTCATTTCTTATGTAATTTGTGGATTATTCGACTAACTAACATTCCCCACTTTACCGTTAGCAAAATAAATGAACAAAACTTTTATACAAAGTGTTCATTTGTCACGTGACTTGTGCACTACTTAACTAACTAACATTCTTCACTTTATCATTAGGAAAACAAATGAACAGAACTATCGTGAAAAGTATTCATTTGTTGTGTGGTTTGTGAACTATTTAACTAACTAATTCTTTTCACTTTATCATCAGCAAAACAAATGAGCAGAACTGTTATGAAAAGTATTCATTTGTCATGTGGTTTGTGGATTATTTGACTAAGTCATTGCCTTCACTATATCATCACCAAAACAAATGAACAGAACTCTCGTGAAAAGTATTCATCTGTTATGTGGTTTGTGGATTATTTAACTAACTAATTCTTTTCACTTTATCATCAGCAAAAGAAATGAACAGAGCTGTCTTGAAAAGTAATCATTTGTCATGTAATTTGTGGATTAATTAACTGACTAGTTCGCTTTCTTTTATCATCAACAAAGCAAATGCACAGAACTCTTTTGAAAAGTATTCTTTTGTCATGTAATTTGTGGATTATTTGACCAACTAAATGTCTTCACTTTATCATCAGCAAAATAAATGAAAAGGACTATCCTGAAAAGTATTCATTTGTCATGTGATTTGTGGAATATTTAACTAACTAATTGTCTTCGCTTTATTATGAGCAAAACAAATGAACGAAACTATGGTGAAAAGTATTCGCTTGTTATGTGGTTTGTGGATTATTTTGGTAACAAATATTGTTTCCTTCAAAGACAGATGAATAGATGTAGAAGATGCTGTGTGCGAGTGCCAGTAGGCTGCGGCAGATGAAGGGTCGAGACTGTAGTGTGATGATTTAATAGGCTGAATATTATGATATTTGTGTTATTGGAAAATAAATAAGACAATCTATAGAGCTTGGTTTTAATATCTAGCCAACTCAACATTTGTAAGAAAGAGATAAAAATTAGCTTGTTAATAGCATTTCGTTGTAATAATTCTCATTATTTGTAAAATGCAAAACTATAGTATATGAGAATTTATGTCTAGTAAGTATCTATAAGCTCAGTTTGATGATTGTAGATCTGGGAAAGAAATTCAAGTCGTCAATCTGCAGTTTTTGTTTCTGTAGAGATGCAATAGCTTTCGAATCGATAGAGATATGTATGATAGAAGTCGTATGATTTTAGTGTTGTTAGATGAAACGATGAAAAGTATTCGAAAACTAATATAGTAGAAATAGTTGATGAGTTCTAGAATAGATAACGATATGCTATTTATCGATCATATATTATACTCTTATATTTGTCACAACAAAGAAATGCAGCAGTTTTTAAGTTCTCAAATATATTCACGAAAATTATGTTTGTTATTGATGTGCAGCTTAGTAGTTCGTATATGTTCATTCCTCAGCAGTGTCTGTTGTATGCAAAGACTGATGATCTTATCTTAGAAAGTACTCATTGTTCACAATGTTTTGAAACGAAATAATTTATAAAAAGATGTTTTTAACATATTGATCATAAAATATCTTCGTTTGACATTTTCTTACGAGAATGTGATTGGTACAATCTGATTCTGCACTTTACAAAGATTTTAATATCATCAATAGTATGTTTGTCTATATGATAATAAACAAAAAAGGAGTTTACAGATTACTCCCAAGAGTAGAAAATCGTAATTATTTCGATGACTGTATATGAAAAAAAGACTTAGAAAAATCACTGATGAAACAATTTCCCAAATGAAATGTTTCTTTTTTATCTCAATTCAATCGATTAAAAACAACTATTTGATTGAAATTCTGTTTTTAAATATTATCTCTTGAATGTGTGGATCGGGGAATGTTGAATCCATTTTAAGTCCGTACGCACAGCTACAGTCACACGCCCTCACGCATCTTTATCTTTAGTTCAATCTCATTCTTTATAGAAAATACAAACTCTGCAACACATAATTCGAGTCATAGAAATAAAAGATATTTGTTATGGGTGTATTAGGCTACATAAACCCAGAAAAACTTAAGTCGATAGTTTTTCTGTCCCTAAGATGCTAAACCTTGGCAATTGCATCTTATATAGTATTGAATGATTCTTAATTAATTTTCTATTCATATCTAATCACTCACACTCATATTGTTATGATGATACATTCGCAGATATTTCCTGAAGATGACAGGAGTATATATCTTTTCATTATAATGATTCGTTATTTTCTGTAACAAAGCTATTTGATTATAGCTAATATTATCCAAAAATTTCATTCCCTTGACCACTGGTCAATATGTTAATCTTTCTAAGTATTTTCTTTATTGTCTTTCCTTTAAATATCAAATCTCTTATTTGTCCAATTTATAATATATTCAATAATGAAACTAGTACAGTTAATCCATGCGAAAAAAATAGCTCATTATGTACATATATTACAACAAACTCAATGGATCGTCGTTGTCTTGGAATTTATACTTTCGACAAAAACTTAAATAAAAACGAAGATCTTATACGTATTCGTCAATTGGCATTTGTGGATGATTTTGAGAATAAATATACAAATATTACAGAATGTATTCTTGATGTTGATAAAACTGGTAGTAACCTTTTATGTCGATGCAATTCAGATAATTGTACATTAAAATGGAAAACAGCCGATAATTTAAATGAAAAAATCTATCACAATCAAAATATTATTAAACAACAAGAATATAGTAATTGGTTTCTTCCACTGATGATTAGTCTTTCAATTATTATGATAATTATTTTTATTAGTGTAATCATATTTATTAAATATCACGGTATTAAAAAACGTAACGAAAAAGATAATCGATCATTTCTAACAAATATCTCAACAACATCAACAAATATTTCTAACATAGAAATCGATGAATTCCTATCATCCAATCCTCCTTATCAATCAATTATTAGTCATGGAAAAACTAGTACTATCTATCGAGCATTAACAACACGAAAAGAAACTTTTCAACATGAAAAAAAACTTTTAGCTATTAAAGTTTATCATGGACAACAACATAAAAATTTATTCGACAATGAATTACAAGTTTTAAGAATGATTCATCATCCATCTACCATTAAGTAAGTAAAACTAAAGATTAAATTTATAATTTAATAAAACTTCCGTTTAGTTTTATCAATCATGGATGGTATAATCAATCTCCATATCTTCTCCTCGAATATCATGATCTTGGTTCACTTAATAATTATCTTCGTTCACATAAACTATCTTGGTCAACTTGTTACTCATTTCTTCTCTCTCTTGTCGATGCAATTGATTATCTTCATTACGAAGATCTATCACCAAATGATTATCTAACAATAAATCGTATTCGTAAACCAATTATTATTCATCGTGATATAAAAAGTTCCAATATTCTTATCAAATCAAATTTAACTCTTAGTTTATGTTTAATTGATTTCGGTTTAGCAAAAATTCTTCCACCTATTTTAACATCAAATGATTTCATTCAAATTGGTACATATCGTTATATGGCACCGGAATTACTTGAACTTGCTATAACACATACAAGTAATGCTTTATGTAAAGTTGATATATATGCACTTGGACTTGTTCTATGGGAAATTATTACACAATGTCAAGAATATTCATGTAAAAGATTTTGATTGTTTTTGAAAACAATTAATTATTTTATTTAGATTCCATCGATTATCAACTTCCCTATGCTGAATATGTTAAAACAAATGAAACAAATGAAAATAAAATTTTAGATATACTTCATCAAGTTGTTGTGAATGAACGAAAAAGACCAGCTATTCATCGAACAGCAAATATGAATTCCGTATGAATGAAAAAAAATCGAATTCTTTTGTTATCTTATTGTTATTCATTTAGAAAATATCTGAAGTATTAACAATCATTGAAGATTGTTGGAAACATGAACCTGAATCAAGAATAAATGCTCGACCTGTACTACATCGCCTACGACGTCTTGAATAACAAATAATCATATATTTTTGTTTTGATATTATTATTAAACTAAATAAAAAACACTTCCTACACACACACATGCAAATGCATTTATATCTTTCAAAAAAAACCATCACCAGGTGCACAAGGAGCAATAGTTGATCTAGTAGTCTGAAGATACCAATAACGATAAGTAATAAACCAGAAGAACACAGCGAAACTTGCTGCAATTAATTTATGTAAAATATTATATAAATAGAAAACTGTTGATAAAAGCATAAATTCCCAGAGAATAGTTAATACTGCTAATAACATATAAAGTATTGCAATTGGTATAGAAAATATTCTAATACGATTTTGATTGATACTATTATTTTTACTTGCATCTTCAACTTTTTTCCAATTTTCACCATATAATTTAACTTCTTCATTGATTACTAATAGAGCATAGAGAAGAAAAAATGTATGTCCTTCTTGCCATTGATATCGACTAGTACGACAAAGTTGACTTGTAATTCCACGAAGATTAGTCGGTTTACACATACCTGTTAAGGCTTCAATACGAATAAATAATGCTGTTATACTAGACCAAATAATAGTCGCTATGAATAAACGCATTAAATGACGGAATATCAAACCGTAATGACCACGAGTATAGATTAAACTTGTTAGATAGACAAATGGAATTAATAAGATTATAGACCATGCCCATCCTATTTTAGTAATATATTTATTTAAAATATTAGCTTTTGATGAAAGTGATCTATTTGATAGAAAATGAAAATCTTTTAAAAAAGGACCAATTATAATAAGAGAAAAATAAACAAATATTTTGAGTGTTGGTGGTGCAAATATAATACGACGACAAAAAGCTAATATTACATTTTCAACAATACGACATATATCAGATGTTAATGAAGATGGAAGATTTAAAGTTTTCGGTGCTTTTCGAGATGATGTTGATGATGATGATGGTGCTGTTGCTGCTGATTGAGATCGTTTTCTTATTAAAGTTGGTTGTCTTGACCGAACTGTAGACATGACTAGATTATCTAGAAATAACGGAATTTTTTTGTTGATAAAATCCAGTAAGATCTCGAGGTTACATCGAGTATGATTCGTACTTTTTCAACCAACATTCAATAAATTTATTACCTTTTATTTATATAAAATAAAACAACGATTCGAACATAAATTGATAAAGAAAAAAAAAGAACATACTTTCAATGAAAAAAATACAGTAATCGTCAAGGTCTTACTAGAGCTAGAGAATTATATAGATCCATGAAGTCAATTCTTTCTTCCTATCAATCACAAATAAGCGACAGTAATCCATATTTTACCTATAGAATCAATTGGATTACCATTCTCATGTCTATATATTCATATAATCTAAATAGAACCGATATCATATTTGCTTACTTTCTTTTTTTTCTTCTCTTGTTATAATGTCAACTATGATTTCATCAACAACATCTTTAGTTTCAAATCGATTATCAAATATTTCCAATGAAAATTCTAATGAAGAAGATCAATTAAATCGTATTAATTTACAAGCCTTACAAAATCGTGATCCATATATTACAAAAATAATTGATCAAGCTCAACGTGTTTGTGTTTATAAATTTATTGCTGAAAAACGTGAATGGGTATGAAAAAAGAAACCATTTATTTCTTTTTTTTTTTGATCATTTATATTTATTTATTTATAGGAGCGTAAAGATCTCGAAGGAACATTATTTGTTTATGAAAGGTAAATATATATATATTTTATTGAAGTAAAATAAAATTTTGTAATTAGATCATGTGAACCTTATCATGGTTTTGTTATATTAAGCACTGTTTCACGTGAAACATTTGTACAGATTATTAAATCATCTATGGAATTTAAACATTCACCAAATTATGAGGCATTTCTTCAATATAAAGTTGATGTTGGAGGTATGTTAATTAATAATATTTTTTGAAATTATATTAATTTTGTTCAATTAGACATTTATGGAATATGGTTTATATCAAAAAATGATTGTCCACGTGTAACTGAATGTTTAAAACGTTTAACAATGACAGTAAAAGAAAGTGATCAATCAAGAAATACTTTAACTAACGAATTGTTATTTTCAACAATAACTCAAAGTTCTTCCGATATATTTTCATTATTAGTAAATGCTCAAGAAAAATTTCAAGACACGGTTTGTTTTTCAAATTAAATTTATTTTAAATTCTTCTTATTATTATTAAATAGAAACGTAAACAAGAACCAGATACAATGTCAAGTATGCCAGCTGCATTATTACGTCTTTTTTCTATTCAAGATAATCCATTACAACCAACAAATAATGATGAACGTGAACAAGAATTAAAAAAAACATTAGGAATTTTAGGCAAACCAGCTTTAAGTGTAACTGAACTTGAAAAACAATTACTTCAACCATCATCTTCAGAACCAACAAAATCTATGATTACTTCTACAGGAAACCCAAACATTGTTGAAATTCTCGTGAAACCTATTCCAATTTCTAATAAAGTAAATTTAAATAATATTTTTAGCATAGTCAAAGTATTTCCTATCCGAATCAAAATTGAACTAAATAAAATTATCTATGTCATATGACGTAGTTAGAGATTGAAATGTCGATGTACTTATTTCCTAGATGAACTTTTTTTCTTCCCTTCTTGACTCAGACAGTTGTCAAGTTGTACCCATAGCTCATGACGAGTGCTTGAGTCATTTCGAACATAAAACTGAAAAAGTTCTTTAATGACAGGAACGCTTGGATAAAAATTGAAGTACGTCAGTAAGAATCTGAAGCGATAGAACAAGATGTTCATGTTTTGCATGCACATGCCATCCGAAGTTCGACTAGCGTCGTTTGATTAAAATTCTAAACTGTGTGAAACTTGAGGGTGGGTATGGGTGTAAATAAAGAGAATAATCACATCCACACTCACCCATCATTACTAAGAAATACTAATTACTGCTAATCATATCTAAACAAATAATCAGCTGTTTCCTCCTTGATTATTCTTATATTCAAAATTTTTCTTCTATGTGTTCGATATATACACGCATTGCTATTCATAAATAAATATATGATATTATTATTTAGAATTCAGTTCAAACTCCACCAGAATCTGTATCACCAAATGGTATAACAAATCCTTTAAATGATTGGAAAACATCTAATCACAGTCATTCTAATGGAGTAAATTATTATTTTTAAAAATTTTTCTCTTTCTAATTTTGTCAATTTTTTTAGTTTCATTCTCATTCAGATAGTAATGGTCGTTTAATGACACCAGCTGAATTTCAGACATTACGTATGCCTCAATCACCAGGTATAAATAATCATAGACTTCATTTATTTTTTATAAAATCCTCTTGTTAAAAATAGTTCTTGTTGCTCCTATACAAATTGCTTCAACGTCATCTTCTTGTCATCATTGTCAACATCAACCAACATCATGCATGAATCGTTTTTCTAAAGATTCACTTCGACAATTATTAGTTGATATGCTTCAAGTAAATTATTTTATTTCGTCTCTCATTTTTTTTTTCTCTTATTTATTATTTTTAGAATGATGAAGAATTTCTAACTGGTTTACATAATGCATATACAGATAAACAAAATAGTCTACATCGAATTTATTCCTAAAAAAAAATTTTTTTTGTTCTTCTTTCAAAACAATATTTCTCTAGTCGTTAGCTTCACTATGTTTGTATGTGTTAAATATATTGATATCTTTTAGTCATGTTAAAAACAGAAAAAAGAAACATTTCCATATATATTCATCACTGATAAAGCTCTTTTTTTCCCTTTGTTGTTGAATAAAAAAAAAACTATGATGCATAAAAAAAGAAACGAAATTCAAAATAAAAAAAAAAGTTCTTTTATGTTTTGACAGTGGTACGTGGAACATTATAAATTCCAGTATGATATGTACCTTGACGAGGTATTGAATCAAATGAATTAGCACTATATGCTCGACGACGTTCAGATTCACTTCGGAATGAATCAACTTGATTTACACCCTAAGACAAAAAAAATTTGTTAGTTGTTTTTTTAAATAGAAATGGAATTCAAAAGCAGAAAAAAAATTATTTTGTTTTACATTAGCAAATTTTGGCATTTTCCATAATGGTTTGGGTTCAACCGGAATTTTAGCTTGTCGAAGAAGTGATGATTTTGTATGATAACTTCCTTTAAAAGCATTCTAAATTATAATCGAATGGTTATTATTTATCGGAGAAAAACAAATTATTTACGGTAGCATCAGCACGTTCTTTTTCAGCTGAAGCTTGTTTATTTTGCATTGAATCAAGCCAATTATTAAGAAAACGATTTTGTAAAACTTCCTGTATAGGTGTTGATGGTCTAAAAAACATTAAATTTTATTCAGATTAATCGATGAATAATTTTTTTCTTTTTACCTATTTGGGTTACCGAATACCATATCATCAGCAAATTTTCGTGTTTTTTTCGAATGTGATACATCACGAACTTGAACTTTCTTTTGAATATCATGTACAGTTCTAGATGTAACAAAGAAAAGTATTAAAATATAAATTTCAATAAAAAAAGTTTACCTAAAACGTGCTTGATCCTTAGCAGTTATCATACCAGATTCAAGTGCTGCTTTATTTAAGGCTGAATAATCACGAACAAATTCAAAATCTGGATTAATTTTACGTTCCTTTTCAGGTCCATGACACAAAGCTAAATATATACCATTCGAAAATAAGCATTTTATCTTCTATATAAAATTACCTTCACCCACACCACCATCATGACGAGGAAGTGTAACACCGTATGTAAAATTTCGTGGAGGTAATTTATGACCACGACGACGGCATTTACCTAATTCCGGCTACGAAAAAAACAATTGCACTCTTAAACAGTCTAGACATGGTAAACATACTAAAAGTTGAAGTTCACTTCCAAGCATCGTATCTCGTTGATCACCAGTAATACCAGTTTTAGTAAATTCATATGGAGATAGATGCGAAGCACCTTGTTTACTGCTTCGACCACTATCGCGACGTTCTATTTCGTTGCTCATTATTATGCTCTGTATTACCTGTAGAACAAAAAAAACGACTTTATGACAAGGTCAATATCAAATGTTATTTTTCTTATGTTATTAATATGATTATATAAAAATAAAAACTTAATAGTGTAAATATAGTTGACCCATACCTTATCGTGATTCTGGTGTTTCTATAACTAGTTACCGGTAAAAAAACAGAAAATGTTTTGTAGAGTATTATAAAACCGTTTTAACCATCATGAAATTTATTGCTTAGTTACAAACACCAAAATAAGAAGATTTATATACATAGAAATCAATAGATTTATAGTTGATCTATTATTTTAAAATATAATTTTTAATCCTAAGTTTTTGAAATTTAAATAAATTTATTTATTTAATATAGATGGCGTTAATAGTTAAGAATTTAATTTAATTTATCACCTTCCTTCTTTATTTTATTGTATTTGAAAGAAAATATTCATTTTTTTAATCAAAAGTATTTTATCAAATTAACTGAATGTGAAAGTAATGAATATTATTTTTGCTATTTTGAACTTCAAGATGCTAATTTATCATTGACACGTTATAATTTATTCTCAATCGGATCTATTATCCTAAGTAGAATTACTTAATAAATTATATTTTTATCGATAGCTGTCATATAATTACATACTCTATTTTAAAGTCATGATTCTGTGTAGAAACATTTGGATAATTATAGTACTTAAGGCCTAGCGTGTTATATTAATATACCAATGTGTGCAAAAGTAGATAAAAAATTTAGTAGTAATGAACTCATTATTATTTATTTGAGGTTTACAATTCAAGATATGTGATGTTGAGAAATGAAGAAAAAAAAGAAATCTATATATATATATAATGAATTTATTATTGTCTTTGAAAAATATACATATATATATGTGTGTGTAAACAAAAATCATTAGAGGCTTGTTGTTTGAGTACTTGAACCATTGCTTTTTTCTGTTAATAATGATTCATATTGTTCTGAAGGCAGATGAGGCAAATAGGTCGTTTTTTCAAGTGGAATATGAGTGGCACATTCAACTTCAGATATTTCATAATAATCGGCATCAGAAAAATCATTATGTGATACAATATCTGGTTTTAATTGATGAGTAGGACTAATAATTGATACAGTTTTTTTCTTTTTATTTAATTTTATTGATGTTGTATGATGATTTGTTGATTGATAACTAAATCGCTCAGTTTGTGTTGATGGTAAATGTTTTCGAAATTTACTATGTTGTTCACCTTGTGATGGACGATAATCTTCATTAAAAAATAATGAACATGATTTTTCTGAAAAAAGACTTCCACAATTATTTCGAAAACTACGATTTAAAAATGCATAAAGTAATGGATTAATTGCTGAATTTAAATAAGCAAATGAATGAGCAATAACTTTAAAATAATAAAGAAATGGTGTTTTAGTTGTAAATATATTTGCTGATATAATATATAATGTAAGAGGTAACCAACAAAGTGAAAAAACAACTGTAACAATGGCAACCATTCTTGTTACAGCACGACGTTTCTTTGACCATTTTACAATATGATGTTTCTAAAAATAGATATGTAATAAGAAAAGAAGTAGGAGATAAAATAAGAAAGATCATTACTGTTTTAGGCTTAAGTCTGTTTTCCTTTGCATAAACATAATAAAGTAAACGTGTATATGTTATAACAATTATTGTTAATGGAATAAAATAATATAAAGTAACTATATATATACGAAAATATTTCTGTAAATCGTCGTCACTAAGTAATATACATTGTCGATAATCATCATCATCAGTATGGTCTACACCATAATGATAATAAAATGGCGAAGCAAATATGCATGAAACTAAGAAATTATAGAATTATTCTTGTATTAATAATTTAAACTGTATACTTACTTAACCAAATAATAATACTTAATAAAAATACTGTTGATGGTTTTCTCCATTTTAAATTTTGAAATGGTCGTACAACATAAATATATCGATCAATAGTCATTGCAACTAATGTTAGTACAGTAACAAGTACGCTTACATAAGAAATAAAATTTAAAAGTTTACAAAATATTTCATTGAATAACCTAAGAATATATATATTAAATTATAGAAATTATAGACAATTTATTTTACCATTTATCTGATGTATATTGTACGACTAAAAGTGGCATACAAAATGCCAAAAATACAATGTCCGTAATAGCCACTAAATTCAAAATCAATGAAAAATATATATTGTTTCTTTTAAATAATTAAATTAACTTACAATTTACGATAAAACAATTCGTTACATTATTCATCTTTTGAAAACGAGTCGCAACATATATAACTAAACTATTACCTAATTAAATATATATATATCTGTAAAAATTTGTTCTATGAAATACAATTTTCTTTACCTATAATACCAGCAACAGCAATAATAATCCATGTACTAACTAAAATAATACGTGTATTTAATGTTGGACCATCATTAACACCAGATTCATCATCACTACTATTGCTACTACTTAGAAAAGATGTGTTGTCAGTCATATTATAATATGAACATAAATTTCATTAATCATATTGATTCAATCTAAAACATCAAAATAGAAGAGACAAATTCCTTCAAGCAATCTTCTTATCATCCTAAGTTATTCTGTTTTGCTTATGATTCTACTCTAATGTTGATTGACATGTCAAGGGAACCTAGAATTTAGACTCTTAATTGAAGATGTAAACACAGTAGTAATTTACTCGAAAATTATGATTAGATCCGAAGTATATCTACGACGTATTTCTTTCTCCTATTTTTTAATTAAGAATAAAATAGAGTAAAAGGTCAGGTAAAAAAGTTGAATAATTATAAAAAAAGAAATTGTTAATTCAAGTTATATCTCAGAACATAATTAATATCAAGTCAAGATTGTCAACTTTCTTATAATCTGAGAAAAAAAAAGAGTCAATTAAAAAAACTTCAATTCTTCTTCTTCGTCTTCTTTTTATACAATTTATCTAGCCTATGAAATGTATCTCGTGTTTCATGATCAAGTCTATATAGTGATAGGCGGAAGTACTCAAAAAAAATATAGAAAGATAAAGTAGACATGCGTGATGAGATGCATGAAAGATTAAAGATTTACGGTATTAGTCTAAGGTGTAAACTGAAATAGAAATTGACATTTTTCCAGATGGAAAACATTTTAGAGCAAAGATTGTAAAGTAAAGATAAACAAAAACAAAAAAAAGAAAGGAATGAACTAGTTAAATATGTAGGCGTTGATTCCAAATGATTATTATTCTTTTCTATTCACTTATTTGTCGTCTGCGTTAAGTACGTGATGAAAATGATTTATATTCTCTTCTGTATTTACGAAAAAAATAACAACAGATCTATCTCATTATCCGGCTATTCTCCAAATATCTTATATATGATGATGATAATATTATCAAAATATAAATACAAAAAACACTTCTCATACTTATAAACACGTAGATAAACAAGTCAAGAAATGTTTGAAATGTAGTTATAATATTGATGATCTATTTAATTTGAGTATTCTTTATATGACATTTGTGTTAATGAAATTTATATAGAAAGATGAAAAAACTTATTTCAAGTAATGTAATGATATATTGTACGACAATTGAGAGAATAAGGAAAAGAACATAAGAGAAGAAAATAGAAAACTGTCAGTTGATATTATCAAGCTACAAAAAAACAGACTAATAAATAACAGAGTCGTTTCTAATAGTCATCAAACGACAGTATTACGTTATATATTACAAGAAAAACTCAATTCTTAGATAAAAATCTATACTATTAGACGTGTTGATATATATATACATTCCATCTGCTAACGCTCTTAACTCTCTATAGGTATAACAAATCAAAAAAAATGTTTTGAATGATTGTCATGTTTTGGCTGTAGGAGAACAAACAAATCTATATATATAACGACGTCAACATTTATGTAGATATGCAACTAATACACTTGTTTATTTTCATAGAAATATCATACTTAACCTATTTCTATCTTCCGTTTAGGAGTAATAATAAAAATAAAAAAAAAGAAGAAGAAGAATTTTTCGATCAGTATAAGTCTAACATTCATCATTGACAATGATAATAAGAAGAGAAAATAACCGGAAGTTATATAATATATTTCTATACCATCTGCTTTATTTATATTAAACATACATCGGATATTGAAAAGCATGAGATTTAAAAATATTAAAATTTTTATAATAGCCCATTATTCTAATGTCAATAATTCTCTATGCAATGTATATTTAAAAGAAAAACTCGTTGCATAAATGTAAAAAAAACATAGTTAATAATCATTCGTGACTATTCTACCATATTTTATGTGTACTCATATCTACTTTGCTGTTTTAATACAAAACAGAAATGATGTCTCATTTATCTTTTATCATTATTCTGATGAATTTCATATGGAAAATAAAAAGTAACAATAAGAATTATCATCATCATCATGTTTTTTCCTGTGTTTTTATACATTCTAATTAAATATTACTAATGTTTTTTTATTCATTCACGAATGTCTCTTGAGATAATGATCATCACCAAATGAGTATAGAGATGTTTAGAGTAAAAAACAAACAACATACTTGACTTTATACTAAATATAGAGATAGCAATCATCTCAATTCTATACAATTTTTTTATGTTAAACAAAACAAACGAAGAAAAACGAGAAGTTAACATATGTTAATATCATATTTCAAATATTTTTTATATTATATTTTAAAAATGATAAATATTAATTTTTCTATTAGTGAGAATCTATCTTGTATTGTTTTGATCAATTACAGATTTTTCTTATTATTCAGACACAAAAAAACAAATCTAGGAAAATAGAGAAAAATCAAACATGACAATTGACATATTTATATAATATTCTTATCTTTTTTTCTTCAAGTAAATTAGTACAGTTAATTTACTAGGAATAGTAACAGTTAATGCTAAGAGATCAAATAGAATATTTATAGAACATAATCGAAATTGATTTTTATAAAAATAAATGACATTTTTCAAAAAATTTACAGTACGTCGTCTTAAATGTAGATCACTATAGATTTTTGTTCCTCAGGGAAATTATTGAATCCATCAATATTATTTTGATTGATTAATACTAAATTTTGCTTAATTGTAGATGTCAATCATTAAATATATAAGAAAAGAAATTTGATACTATTAAGATACCACCTATGGAGTCATACGATGATTTTATAACTGTTTCTTCAACAATATGATATATCTAAATTATTGTTATGCTTTTCAATAAAATAAAGTTTTGAAGTATAATAAAATTTATTATCGATCGATAAAATATATTCCTATAAACATAGTAATGAGTTTCTATGATAAGTACTATTATTTAAATTTTATTAATTTATTTATTTTAAGAAAATATTATATAACAAAAAAACAAACTTTTCTTTTTTTCATATGAAAACCATTGTAATAATTATAATTCTTAGTAAAGAAATGAATGTCAATATAAAGGTTCTTCGATAATATGATTATCTTGGCATTATCAAAAATGACAGGCAGGTGTTATTAATCGACATTATATGACCTCTTAAAATCTATAGAAACAACATAAATATGTATCTTAAGTTCAATTCTATTGTCTTTTTCTCCCTACAATACATATCTATTGACTTCTCCAAAAAAAACAACAACAATAAAATCCCATTTGACTATCAAGGCCATGAAATTTAAAAGTTATTATACTAATGTTACTTCGTTAATGCGTTGACAGTTGGCATACTTAAGATTATTCATAAGTAAAAAAGATTTTTGTCACAACTACTTTATAAGATTAGCTTACTAGAAATTTGCAGATATTAAATGTATTTTCAATAATAAATAAGACTTGCCTGTCACATTCGCAAAAAAGATATGATTTGTTTGTTGATTTAAAAACAAAATAAAACTTCGTTAGTTATTAGCACTTGTTGTATTTACTGATTATAGAAATTTTTATAAATCAATAAGGTAGTTATTAGGCTTTACTTTTGACATATCATTACAAAATTGAGGAACAGAATAATAAGTAAATATAGTGAAAATGAATTTTCTAATGATAATTATTAGATTACGGTTAAATAGCTTAATGTCAATGAGAACAAAGTCATGTTATCATTTTTTAAATCTAGGTGCCAAAAAATAATGTTCTTATTTCAATGTCAAGTATTGAAAGAAAATTTGTCAACATACAATTGTAAAAAATTTCATTCTGCTATCGAAATTTTAAAGAAAAAAACAGTTGGACAAAATATTTATAACTTTTTAATAGAGATGGTTAGAGTTCTACGATCCCCACTATTCAAGAGAAGGAACCAGGGATATCTTCTTAGTGGCGTAACCAGAAATTTAAGGGTGATGGGGCTTAGCCCCAAAACTGTCTAGTCTTTTTGATTAACAAATTCAGTAACTAAAAAATCCGGGTGATGGAGTTATGCCATTAATCTTCTCTCGAATATTGGAAGTCATAGTACTCTAGCCAAATTAGTTAAAACGTTAGAAGTATTTTGTTTTTTTTAGAATTTCGAGAATATTTATATTCCCTTACGGGAAACTATCATTAATCACTTTCGACTAATACGAAATAAAAATATGGTTGAAATTAAATGAAATAATTGAATTTCCTAATATTGTTTTCTGTATTTGTATTTCTTATTAAATAAATATGACATTCCTTCATTTCGTATTTGAATTTTAATCAATATATATATTTTCATTCAAACTAAGTTGATGTTTATAGCATTAGAATATTACACCATTGAAATTCTTTTTTCTTATTTTGAGTAAAGTATTATCTATAACAATAGTTAAGTCAATACTATATCAAATTAAAAACGTGTTTTTCTTATAATCGATTACGTGGTAGACGATCTTGTATTCAATTAAATATTTTGTCTTATTTAGAATAAATTTTCATGTCTATTCTAAAGTTCATACTTCGCTTTATATAAATGAAGAAGATTAAAAAAAACAAATCGATAGGGTTTTCTTTCATTCTCAATATTTATTGTAGTTATTAAAGATTTTGAAAAACCACATATTTAGGACAAAAAAAATCAGACATATGTCAACTAATTGATCATGAAATAACAAGATCTTTAATAACGATCTCGTTCGCTCAATACAATTTTTCCACTTTGACCAAGTATCGGTTTAAGACTGGCTTTTTTATAAAGAATATGTGGATGATAACGTAATGAGGCTCGTCGATATTGTTGATGATAAAATTGATCTTGTGAACTTGGTATAAACTCACGAATAGAATCAAGATCTACCATTTCACTTTCATCATTGTTAAATGTTGATGCTTGAATTTGACAGCTTATGAATACTATTTAGAAAAAGATTAAAATAATATACGAGATTTTATTCTAGAATCTTACATGTAACTAAGATAATGCATTTGATTAAATTAATAAGAGAAATCATTGTTTGATGAATTTTACTTGTTGTATAGAAGTGTAGGTATCTAAAGAAAAACGAAAGAATTTTTTTTTATATTCTAATATTCGACAATGGTAAAATGACGAGTATAAAAAGAGTATTTATTAAGTAAGAAAAGAAAGAAGAGAAACTGGCAAATAAACATAGTCAGTTAAACGGAAGTAGAGTAAAGAGCTGCCAAACTATAGAATGAACTGATTATAATGATCAGGTTGTCTATATTGTAGATTTTATTCTTTTTTTCTTCTTCTTCTTCTTCTTCTTCCGTTTTGTTTTCTTTATCGGATGAAATTCATGTTGTTAAACTTATTGATGTGAATTAATTTTTAAACCAGTTATAATATCATACAATAATTATTCATTTGTAATAATTTATATGGCGGGTAATTCATGTAGTTTATATCTAAAATTAATGTAATCAAGCGTTATATAGAAAAACGTGGGATAGTTACTTCCGATGTAAAGGTCTATAAAGAAATCAGAATATTCACAAGAGAAGAACAAAGTAAAAGTCATGCTTATTATTTATATTTCGGAAACGAATAGTTCTCTAAAAAAAAGGCACTGATTTGTAAAATTGAAAATTACTATGATATTATCTATATGCGTAGGAAATTTTAAATGAGAGAAGAATATATATTACTTTGTCGTATCGTATAGCATTGCATATATATTATGAAAAGGATTGATTACTTGAGATTATAATTAAAGATTTTTAATTAATAATACTTTTGTCACTTCTTAGTTTTATATTTCGCAGCATTAGTCATTATCTTATGGTTCATGTACCTTCAGGAAAACGTATCAGATTACGAGTTGAACTGACTTGATCCGAGTTTTACAAGAATGACTTTTTTCTCCATTTCCACCCACGTTCGGATAGGAACGATACGAAATTTCTAGTTATACTCACTACTACTTTTAACTTGAAGTCCTACTGTATTGTTCCACTATTGATCAGTATATCCATCTGCAACGAAAATTGACTAAAAACAGAACTTGTCAAGCTCAAGAATGGCATACAAATATAATAACTGTTTAGCAGATGTGAAATAAAACCACACACAATATATATATATATATATATATCATAAAGGTCTTTCGTTACACATTATAGATCAGCAATGAGACGAAACATTGTTCGTCTGTGTTTATTCTATATAGACTAAAATTATGCATTTGCATCTATTTATCCGATATCTTCAATGATACTTACTGCACATTAGTTGTATTTTCAACAGAAAAACTACTCTCGTAGAACACAAAACATAATATTGAAGCAAAAAGTTTTTTGGATATTTTGTTAAGTGTTTATATTAAATACAAATTTTGACAAGAGATTTATTAAAAATAAATTATAATCTAAACTTCCTTATTTTTGTTTTCATTTCCTTCTATGAAAGAAAATATAATCAACTATTAACCAATCTATTTATGATTAATTTTTCTCGAATTGCAAAAACAATATAGAAAAGTATTCCTATATCGTGATTGCAATTTTCTAGAGAAGTTTATCAAATCAATCACAATCAAAATAAATTCGATAACTGAAAGATAATTTAAAATTCATGATTAATTATAAGAATAAGAATATATATCGAGAAAAAATACATTTGTAGCTCAATATTTCTTATAAAAGATAAAGTATGACTTACGATTGAATATTTGACTGTGGAGGCGAGTTTAAACTGTCTATGAGATAATAATAAGAGCTAAATCATCAGACATACAAATTTTGTTTACTCAATAATTTTAGTTTATTGACGATATCCTTCCGGTTTGTCTGCCAGTTCAAGCACGGAAATACAAAAAGATCTAGTACATTTCTTTATGTAGACATCAACGATTTGTTCATTGTACTTACTGATCTGAATGAAAAGATATTTTAATTATCACAAATAATTTCTATTGTTCTTGAAAATACTTCTTATATAAATTGATAGAACCTATATATATATATTCCACATAAGCGAACAACACAATTGAGCCAATCATTTTGATTCTCTGTTCTTGTTTGGTTTATTTCTCGAACAATAGTTCATTTAAAAAAAATATTTCAGTGCAAAATGAGCAATGATTCGGATAAAATCCGATTATCACATAATAAAACCTAGTCATTGTTCGTAGGAAAAACCCATTTGTAAATAAAATAATACTTTACATATTATAGTAAACACCCTACTATTAATATTATTTTATTTAGCATTAAAATAAAACTAAACACACAAGTTTTATAATCATAATAGTTCTAATTATGATCTCTTCGTATTTTTCTAGTATTATATAGGCTAAATGACCTTGATGAAAAACGCAAATTATGAAAGGAATAAATACCCACTATCAAGCAATGTTATCTGATTGACAAGAGATTAGCGAAAGAATTTAACGAACTACCCAAAAAGACGATTTGCATATATCAGTTTCTTATTAAAAACAATTAACAGTATAGAGAAAAAAAGGAATCAATCTTCAGGTGGAAATATTCTCAAGATAAAAATCTGATAAAATTTAAACTAAAGAAAAAAAAGGAAGACTATCGTATAGTTATTTGATTTTTTAAGCCATACAAAATGGTTCTACAATTACTTAGTTTATCCGTTAATATTCTATGTTTAATACAGAAAGTACCACAAATTTATCGTATTTATAAAACAAAAAATGTTGAAAGTGTATCATTATCATCTGTTTTACTTGAAGAAACAGCGTAAGAAAACAAATACCTCGTAAAAATTTCTATATACCATTTTATTTAGTTATACATTGGTTTTAACTTATAACCTATGGCGAAATTATCCATTATCAACATTCTTTGAATATATATTTCTTTTTATTCAAGGTAAACAAAAAGAATTCAAAGAATTTGTTTTCTATTTCGATTAAAACAAGATAGATTTACTTCTTTTATGGGCATTATCAAAATATTCAACAAAAGAAACAAAAGAAAAAGGAAAATTAAATGATCGATCGACTCCATTGTATGGAATATTAGCGTAAGAATATAATGGTTTAACTATAAATGTATAGAAAATTCTAATTTGAATAGATTTTCCGTGTATCTATTCTTGGGTATCGTAGGTCTTATACCATCGGCATGGATGCGTATTTGTACAGTAAGAAAACTCAGGTTTTAAATAATGAATAGAATACTTTTTCATTTATTCAATAGATGCTTGTTATTCCAATCAGTGCTTCGTCAAAAATAGTTCAACTTCGAACTATTCTTTCTAATAAAAGTGCTGGTCAAGTCAGTCGACCTGGATGGATGATCGCTTGTTATAACAATTTTGGTATGATATTAATAATTATCCCTATTTTATTTATTTTATACATCTATTTTAGCTCGTATAATTACAAATCTTGTTGAAACTCGAGATATGAGTATGGTTCTAAATTTATTCATTAGTTTAATACTTAATATATCAATTGTTATTGCTTGTACGGTTTATAAATATGGACCTGTACGAAAACCCAAGGATAAAAAAAAGAAAAAGACAACATAATTACAAGAGTACATTAACAACATCGATATACTGAATTTAGAATAAATAATTTTTAATTATAATTTAAAGAAAACATAAACAACAATTCGATATATGATTCGGATCATCCGATTTAAGATATTCAAAAAATAAATGTTTTGCTTTATCTTCTTCTAATTTGTCACCTTTACTTAATTGTTCAAAAGATTTTTCTGCTGTTGTTTGATCAACACCAAAAAATTGACATGTTTTAACCCATTCATCTTTAGCTATATAACCATCATGATTTAAATCAAGCATATTAAATGTTGTATTTATACGTTCAGATAATTGTTCTAAAATTTCCGGATTTGTATCAGGTTTATGTAATTCCTTTGCAAGATGTTTATGAAAATCGAGCCATTCTTCTAAAAATAGATAAAGACATATAGTTTTTCAAGGATTTTCTCTCTAAAAATATACCTAATGTAACTTTTCCATCTTGATTAGCATCAGCTCTCATTATTTCTTGACAAAGACTTTTTCGTGCAGCAGCATAATCTTCACGTCTTTTGACATCTTCTTGCCCAACAAGTGATGATAATTTATCAGCAAGTATTTCAAAATCACGTGGAGTTATTGAACCATCACCATCAGCATCTAAAATGTCAATATATAAGAAAATTATCTAGTATTATTTCACTAAATACCATATAGATGAAATAAATGTTTCATTTTTTCATTCCAAAAATCATTTGCTTGATCAGTCTAAATGAAATGAAATAGTAATTTAGTTAATTTATCTAAATATCATTTACCATTCTTTCTTGATTTTAAGATTCGAATATACGTTGTAGGAACAAAGAATATATATGTGTGTGGTGAATTATTATCAGAAGAGTTCTATGTTCTAATGCGTCAAACGAGAGACTATTTTTTCTTCTCCCTTGAGAATCTCCGATCTATGTCTCAGAATAAATTATCTACTCGGCACGAAGAAACGATGGTTGGTACTATCGCTATACTATTGTATTTTGTTTCTCTGTCGTTACCCCCGTTCTCATACAATCCAAAAAAAGAATGCAAGTGTGTGTCGAACTGGGAATAATTTATATAT
>CAJNOI010000020.1:638919-653286 GCA_905250115.1 Adineta steineri | reverse complement strand
AATTATTTGGTTAAACGCGATCGTCGTTTTATTGCTGATATTCTTATGAATGGTCTTCATCGTTTAGAATATCGTGGTTATGATTCATCCGGTATTGCATTCGATGGTGATGATATTGAAGACAATCACGTATCGAAATCTAAACGTGCTTGTCTTCTTGTACGACAAAAAGGAAAAGTTGAAGAACTTGAACATGCTGTTAAATGTATGTCTATTAAAATAGTCTTCGATTTTGTTATATGAAAAAATTAAAATTCTTCTATTTAAATAGCATTGGAAAATGTTGCTTGGGATGCTGAATTTACTGTTCATGTTGGTATTGCACATACACGTTGGGCAACACATGGTGAACCAAGTGCAATCAATTCTCATCCACAACGTTCAGATGACCAAAATCAATTTGTCTGTGTTCATAATGGAATTATCACAAATTATAAAGATATCAAACAATATCTTGTAAATAATATAATATTTTTGTTTTTTTTTGTATTAAAAGTTTTATTTCATTTAGATGAACAAAGGTTATGTATTCGAATCCGAAACCGATACTGAATGTGTTGTTAAATTAGTTAAATATCTTTATGATAAACATAAAAATGAAAAAATTTCATTTCAAAAACTTATCGAAATGGCTTGTTCACAATTGGTAATATTTATTTGAAGAAGAAAAACAAAATTTATTTTTTTATCATATTTATAGGAAGGTGCTTTTGCACTCTTATTCAAAAGTATTCATTATCCAGGTGAATTATGTGCTACACGGTAAGAAAAGCTAAATAATTAAATGAAAAAAAACTATTTTTATTTTTTTTATTCTAGTCGTGGTAGTCCAATGGTTATCGGTGTTAAATGTGCCGATCAATTAGCTGCTAATCATATTCCAGTTATGTTCAGCAAAGGTATTTATTGAATTTTCTTTTGAGAAGCTTATCATTTTTCTTATAAAACACATTAGAAATGTCAAATCCTCGGATTTCTCAAGGTAAATTTCACTAGAAAGTGTTGTTATTTGCTATATAACCCATAAATGATAATTAATTGGGCATGGGTGCTACTAAAGCTTTATCCAATGTGTGTATAACCTATTGTATTGCTTTGTCTTTAATATTAGAAAAAGAAATGGATAGGAATATTGTTTGTGTATTTCAAAAGAGAATCGAAAGTTTATCTTTGGATTATAATTTTTAAAAATTGAAAAATAATTTTACTTAGATTTAAATCATCAAAATTCAAAAGATTCACGAAATGATGTTCATGTATCAGAAACTACTTCATCAAGTAAACAAAAAAAAAATAAAAAAAAAATCGCACATATGTTCGTTTAAGAGATCAATATAAAGAATGTAGATGCATGAATTCTCTTTCTTTTTTTTTCTTGCATGATTAATATAAAACTAATAATTGCTTGTTTGATTGTATTATAAATTTATTATATTATTAAATAATTTTTAATAATATTATTTAGACTTACGTGGTATTTTTTCACCACCATTGATGATTACTGATCATTCAACAACAGAATTAGCAGTAACAAGCAATGATCGAAGTATTGAATATTACTTTGCTTCAGATGCTAGGTATATATTTCAATAGAAAAATAAAGAATATTATATATCTATATTTTTTTCTTAGTGCTATTATTGAACACACAAATCAAGTTATTTTCATGGAAGATGACGATCTTGCTGTTGTTAGCAATGGTGCATTAACCATTCATCGTACACAACATGGTGAAGTATCAGGTCAATCAGCAATTCGTGAAATTCATGAACTTAAAATTGAATTACAACAAATCATGAAAGGAAATTATAAATACTTTATGCAAAAAGAAATTTTTGAACAACCTGAATCTGTTGTTAACACAATGCGTGGTCGTATTAACTTTAACACACGTAAAGTTGTACTTGGTGGTATTAAAGATTATATCAATGAAATTAAACGTTGTCGTCGATTGATTTTAATTGCTTGTGGTACAAGTTATCATTCAGCTGTTGCTACACGTCAATTACTTGAAGAATTAACTGAATTACCAGTTATGGTTGAACTTGCTTCTGATTTTCTTGATCGTAGTACACCAGTTTTTCGTGATGATGTTTGCATATTTATCTCACAATCAGGTGAAACAGCTGATACAATCTTAGCTTTACGTTATTGTAAACAACGTGGTGCACTTATTGTTGGTTTCACAAATACAGTTGGATCAAGTATTTCACGTGAATCACACTGTGGTGTTCATCTTAATGCTGGACCTGAAATCGGTAAGATTCTTTCGATAAAAACGATGTTTTTCCCCGAGTCAATCGTTCGAGTGTAGTCCATGTCAAGTCTTAATATGTAGCTAAAGCTTTGAATTAATTCGGATAGATCGATTATTTAAGAAATTTGTATATAAATTTTTGAATTTTATTTTTTTAAGGTGTTGCAAGTACAAAAGCTTATACAAGTCAATTTATTGCTCTTGTTCTCTTTGCTCTTGTCTTATCTGAAGATTCAATTTCAAAAGAACCAAGACGTAAAGCTATTATTGAAGGTCTTCAACAAATGCCCGAATTAATTAAAAAAGTACTTCAATGTGATAAACAAATTCGTGAATATGCTGAAGCTTTATATAAAGAAACATCATTATTAGTTATGGGTCGCGGTTTCAATTTTGCTACATGTCTTGAAGGAGCTTTGAAAGTAAAAGAATTAACCTATATGCATTCCGAAGGTATTCTTGCTGGTGAATTAAAACATGGTCCATTAGCTATGGTTGATGATACAATGCCAATTGTTATGATCATTATGGATGATCCAGTTAAAACTAAATGTATGAATGCATACTCACAAGTTCAAGCTCGTGGTGGTCAACCAGTATTAATTTGTAATGATGATGATCATGAATTATTGAAATTATCACATAAACATATTGGTGTTCCACGTATTGTTGATTGTCTTCAAGGTGTATTATGTGTTGTACCAATGCAATTACTTTCATTTCATATTGCTACATTACGTGGTTTCGATGTTGATTGTCCACGAAATTTAGCTAAATCAGTTACCGTTGCATAAGCCAAAAATAACAAAAAGAATTTTATTAATCTTAATGTAAAATTATTCCGTTAAATCTCTTGGATAAATTTTAATTTTTCTTTCTTTTTTATGGTTTAATCTAAAAAGAAACATTATTATTATTATTATTTATCATTATCGTTGTTGTTATTTGTTATGCATTACAACTTTCTAATCTCATTTATATTATTTTCTCTCACTTTTATTTATTTATTTCTTTTTATTTAATGGTTCTTTTGCCTTTGTAATAAGTTAAAATAAAAAAATCGAAAAAGCCTCTACTTATTCCGAATTTTTGTATTTAATTAACGATAAAGAAATTAATCTATCAAATTTACGATTATTGAAAACATCGCTATATTTATAATCACTCGATCGTTGACGTTTTTGAGACCGTCTAGATAAATATCCATACATGTAATGCACTATTTAAAACAGCTAATATCGATATAATAAATAAAGTCTTGATTACAAAGTTTTACTTATTGGCATTTTAGTCGTGTTCATTCGAGATATATTGATTTTCCTTTCATTGTATTCATATTAAAACAAATAAATGGCGACTACAAATCTTTGACTCAAGAATGAGAGATACGTAGATTTGTAGAGAAAAATTTTCTTTATCGAATTCTGTTGATTACTGTAAAAATCGATTTTTGGCTTGAACTCCAGCCTATTACAGACCTGTATCGGAGTCAACTAAATCTCTTGCCTATAATTCATTTTGTACATTAAGTTTCTTTTGAGGTAAAGGTTTTATTCTCTGATGTTTACTCTACAAACTGATCTAGCTTGAGGATTCAAATCAATGCTTTATTGAGGTTCACGGACACAAAAGAAAGTTGGATGCATGTCTCTAACTGGCTTGAATTCAAGCCAAAAATCGATTTTTACGATACTCAACAGAATTCGACGGTATATATACCATTCGATAGAGAAAAATTTTCACTACAAACCTATATATATCTCATTCCTGGGTAAAACTTTACTATGAAATTTGTAGTCGCCTTTGTTTCAATTATTTATCACTGGATTTAATGTGTATCTAAAGAATGATATCATATGTGACGATCATTTACATACGTACTCACTTATTTGTGTGATACAGTATGAACAAAATAAGAAATACTATCAAATAAATACTATTCACTTTATGACTTTGATTTTATTTGTAAAATCAAATGTACGATACGATAATATCTTCTTTTCATATGTATTTTATAACTATAAATGATTGATAGTAGTTTGTAATGACATCTAGCTAAGAAATACTGTTTATATTACAAAACATAGATGAAGAAAAACGACTTTTTAATAGTATTAGTAATTATTTTCTTTTGTCTTCTAATAATTTAACACAAGAAGAGTTGGTATTTTTCTCACAACCAAAAAATTGAGTTTTAACCACCAACTTTGATAGCTGCGAAATGATCACAAAAAATGAGTGTTTTGATACCAAATTTATTTTTAATTAAAGTAACAATGATAAATAGAAAGAAACACATTATTTAGAGCACATAAAACAGCTAAGAGTGTGGGTGCTCTCTTTAAACAAGGGATATCCAACCTCACCCATACCCTCAAATTTTATTCCATTTTAACTAGCGTATGTCTTGATTATATTTAGTGATCAAAATTCAACTTTTTGGTGATGAAAATATATTTTTCCCATATCAGAAATATCTTTATCAATGCCGATAGTTTTCAATTTCTCTTCTATAAAAGAAAAATATGAATAAGTTAACAGTAGAATTTTATTTAGTAAAAATAAATCGTTATCTTTCTCAATAAGAAGCGTATTTCCGTTCAATTACTAACGTAAATCTACTTATCGAAAGCAGTGAAAGACTATGAAGTCAAATTGTGTCATAAAAATATTTACAGGAAAAGAAATAGCATCAGTATAAGAATATTCGCTTAGATGCACGTTTCCTTTTTTCTTCTTCTATCCATAGAAGCGGAAGATAATTTTACCGGTTTGAATCCTATTGTGTTAAAAATAATCATTATTTTCTCATTTCCTTTCTTTCGATCAACATTTCTGCGTATTTTTTTCTTCATAGACAAGTTAAAAAAATATTTCAAAATCATTGAAACAATTTACATGAGTAGTCTCATTGAAGATCTTCCTAACGAACTTCTATTCGATGTATTTCAATATTTGGATACTCGAGATTTATATGAAAGTTTTTGGGGACTCAATTATCGATTTAATAATATTCTGCGATCACTTAAAGATTTATCGCTTACAATGGAAAAGAATAATCCATCATTACTTACGATATTTGCTTCACGAATTGCTCGATTAGAAGTTAATACATGGCATGAAATTGATTTAATTCAATTTATAAATTTAAAATCACTTATATTACATCGTACTACTCGCAATCAAATTACACAAATTCGACCAAATGTTATACCTAAACTTGTGTCTCTATCAATTTCATTAGCTTTTGATTTTTGGTCATCAGCACAACTTGCACAAGATGTTTTTTCAAATGGTTTTCCATCTTTACGACATGCTGATTTAGGTCGTGTCGATGTACCTTATACACGTTCATGGTCTTTATCACCATATCTTCATTCCGTATGTGTTTGCTCAGCTGATCCAATAATAGTTCCACTTATTCTTGCTTCATGTCCACGTTTACGTAATTTACAAGTACAAATTTTTGGTGATAATCATCGTATTGATCTTCCTTCATTACATTTGCATCATCCTCTAAGACGATTCACTTTTGTTGATTCACATGGCATTTTATCACTGCATGATATTAATCTTCTACTTATTTATATGCCTAATATTGAATGTATTCATTTAACCTTATTTGAAATGTCTTTTCATCTTCTTGCTCGTACACTTATTCATCGATTACATCGTTTACATCAATTTGATTGTTATATAAATGAATCACCGGATTCCAGTGAAAATATGGATAGAATTCGAGCAGTACATCCATGTCTTCATCATTTACAATATTTTGAGAAAAATCATGGTATTCGACATTTTACAAATAGACAAAAGTAGATAAACAATATATAAAATATTTTCTTTGATAGAAATAAAATTCATATTAGCCATATATATAATATTACCTTTCCTGATTTATTAAATAAGTAAATCAAAATAATATTGGTATTTAGATTTATCGTATTAAATTAATTGTACAAAACCATTTTGAAGATGAGCAGATGTGGATCTTCTTCAAACTCTACGCATATCCTATTGTTCAGTTAACAGAAACGTTGTAGTGGATGCATCTATTTCTTGTTTATTAGCATCGCTAGAATAAAGACATTCCCTGTGTTGTCAGTGACTTTTTTGATAGCATGCTGTAAAACTGCAGGAATATTTTATGATTAAATAGGTTTCAAGATGTTTTTTAAAAATACCATAACGAACTACTATCTATATCAATTCTTTTTTCATGTTATGGAAGTATTCCCTTCAATAATAATTTATCATGAGATTTGTGTTTATAAAAATATGATTGCTCTATCGATTAACCTATTAAGTCAACATAGACAAAGATATCTAGTATTGATATGATTTTGACCATAATTCATATCACTCATACACATGAGAATTCTCCTTTTATATGGGTGGCGAGTGAATCACCACTTCTACTTTCATTGGGACTTGTTTTGTTCATGACGTCATGAATGTCACATGTAGGATTACATAAAGATGCGCAATGGTGTATTGCCTTCTGATTTTTTCTTTTTCCTATGGTAAGTTTTTATTTATGTATGTATACACACACGTGTACTTGCGCTCCGTTCTTATTATTTGTACATACTTAGTTTCTATTAATGCTACTGTTCTTGACTAAAATAACTCATTTTTTGTATCATTTACCTATTCGACCGTTAGTATACATGTGACAATAATCAAACACAAACAGCCATATATTTATATCTATAGAATACTAACAAAAAGCGTTAGCTACATCTACTGATATAGTGTACTCTGAATAGTTGAAGTATATATACATCCAGTTCTGCTTGTCAAACATATGTCACGTGGTTGTGAAGTTATTGCAGAATGTTTGTGCAATACGTATTGGCAGGATAAAAACATGTGTTGGTGCAAAACAAATAGAACTCAATAGAATCTGGTAGGTAACTGACTCAGTGTTATACGTTAAAAATAATAAATCATATAATAACCAGTTTATCTGAGAATCAGCTTATTTTTGTAATTATTCTCTTCTCGTTATTATTTTAGATTGTGGATCTCGTCAAATAAAATGGATACAACTACTACTACTAATTTATCTATTAATCAATTTGACTGCGTACCTGATGAAATACTTGAAAAAATTTTCTCGTCTCTAAGTACTCATCTTCCGTTGACTCCAAACAATCATGTTCGTCTGAATGCTCACTCATATTATTTTGATTATTCAATGCAAAAACCATTATTAAAACAGACTCACACCGAGCTATCTCAAGTATTATTAGTTTGCCGTCGTTTTTATCGAATTATTAAAGCACGACAGTTTTGGGAGCAACAATGCCGTCTAGAACATATTCTTTCACCTGATCAGCATTTTCCAGTTGATTTTGATGCATACGAGAAAATTTATGTTAACAATCCTTTTCATCCTTCATTCAATCTACTTCAAGATAACAAATGGTTTAAATCACGTGGAACCAATTCGAAAATCGAGCTTGTTCCAATTGGTAGTTATCGACTTTATGATGAATTTAATCGTTTATCTCCTTGTCGAGTAACATCGTATACATTGGCACAATTCTTTCAACGTGATATTCAACTTCCATGTGAAGGACCTGGGTCAAATGACGTAAGTTGTTTAGGCAGAAATTGAATACTTAACAAAACTTTCTTTCATATAAAACAATTTTTAGATTGTTCTATTGAATAATCGATAATTTTAACTAATTCTATTTTTTAGTTTGCCAAACTACGTCCAATAATTGAGTTTTCAATTTGTGTAGCTCCTCGATGGGATTGTGGTTCTGAGTGTCAAATAAAACTTGACTTCTCAGATGGACACAAGTGGCAATACGAAAAGCGTTTTCCACAATGGAGCCCACGAAATTGGCATAAAATAATTTATCGCTATGGACAGTATGACAAATTTCCTTCGTCAGTGACTGTAATAATAGCTGGTAAAGATACACAACTTTGGGGAGGATTCTATGGTACGAAATTTTCACAAACACGTCTTCGTCTATTATTTCGTACAAGCGAGAATGAACTAAATACAGAAAATGTCGAGGTGATTGAACCAAGAATTGATGATGAACCATCTGAAGATCCTGTACCCAATACTCTCGAAGACAACTTGCCTATCGATCAAGGAACACTGGCGATAACGTTCAGAGATAATTCAAACAACTCTATGCTTGAATTTGATTAGAATTGAAATTCAAACGACTTATTTTTTATTTTTTAGAGTTATCATTTCTAAACCGAGAAAGTTTTCTATTGAAAAATATCTCAAAACTATTGTAAAATAAAAATTTTAAAACTACAAATCTGTATCTCTATTTTGTGGTATTCTGAGTAATCAATGCTTATATATAGACAAAACGTATGAAAAGATTACCTTGTTATGAAGAGAAATCAATTATATAGTTAATAATAATAATTCAATGTCATTTATAAAGCGAGTATGACTATGAATATCAAATTTTCTGTTGCATCTACTTACACCTCAGACCATATATAATAACATGTTATTTATGAAAAATATCTGCTTTTCAAGATGAATAAAAATGTATTTTTACCATCAAGAGAGATATTTTTAACCAATAATTCGAACAAAGATAAACACTTGCTTGTACGATCTTGTTTTTCTATCAAATTAGTATCAATCTAGTATTTATATTCTTTGTTTTGTAAATTCTATCAAAGATAAAAATTTCAAATATTGTCATTCCATTCTTATTGTTCGTAACTATAGAAACTTCTTATTCAATAACGTAATATGATTGGTTTAACAAAATGCATAGATGTGTTATCAGTCTTATATTAATTAATGATAAAGAATAAAGAATTTTTTAAAATTCCAATCTATGAGAAGTTTCATTATTTATATATATTATTATTCAGCTGTCAAAAAATCTTAGTAGAGGCATCTATCTATGGATTATCATTATGGCCATTGACTAGTGGCTATCTCTCTGTCTCTCTCTAACTGATATTCGTTCATTCATTATTCGTCGTTTTGTATCTAAATTTTCGATCAATAGGATTGATGCCGATGCGATGACAACAAAAGTTCAATGGAAACGACTTGATGGAACCATCGGACAAAATCCCAAACCACGTCATGGTCATCGAGCAGTAGCTGTCAAAGATTTAATTATTATATTCGGTGGGGGTAATGAAGGCATTGTTGAAGATCTTAATGTTTATAATTGTGGTAAAAATGTTACATTACAAAAAAATCTCATATTTTTTTGTATTTATTTAAGCTTCAAATCAATGGTTTCAACCATTAGTAAAAGGTGATGTTCCAACAGGTTGTGCTGCATTTGGTTTTGCAACTGATGGTACAAGAATTCTTGTATTTGGTGGTATGATTGAATATGGAAAATATTCCGCTGATCTTTGGGAATTAAATCCATTGAAATGGGAATGGAAAAAATTAAAACCAAGACCACCTCGTACAGCTCCATTACCATGTGCTCGACTTGGTAGAACTTTTTCTATATATATTTATTTATAAATTATTCTTTTTTTCTTGTTCGATCTATTAGGACATACATTAACCTATGCTGAAGGAAAATTTTATTTATTCGGTGGTTTAGCTAATGATAGTAAAGATCCAAAACAAAATGTTCCACGGTATGTTATCAAAACTATAAACAAAACAAGAATTTGCTTAAATATTAGTTTTAGATATTTAAATGATCTCTATGTACTTGAATATAAAGGTAATAGTTGTTCTTGGGAACAACCTATGATAATTAATGCCTCACCAAGTGAACGTGAATCACATTCATCTGTATTCTATCGTGGTCAAATTGAAAATCGACCAAAATTAATTATCTATGGTGGAATGAATGGTCATCGTTTAGGTGATCTTTGGAATTTTCATCTCGGTATATATATATATTTCTACTTTTCTTTTTGTATTCAATTATTTATTTTTAGATTTTTCACAATGGACACAAATAACACCCAGTGGTTTAGCACCACAACCACGTAGTCTTCATTCAGCTGTTGTAATGGGAAATCGGTTAGTTTCATTATTCTATATACTCAATAGATTGTTTTGTTTTCATAATTTAGAATGTTTATATTTGGTGGTTGGGTTCCGTTGATAACATCAGATAAAAATGATCATTATACAAATGAAAAAGAATGGAAATGTACAAATACATTAGCAGCTTTTAATCTAGGTAAAACAATTTTTTATAGAAAGATAAATGATGATATTGAGTTTTCAAAGAAAGATTTTCTTTTTCAAGTTACAAATAATCATACGAAGGTATCAGAAAAGTAATCTCTGATAAAACTAATTCTATAGTTGTTTTTAATATAAATAGTGAATGACTATTTTCTGTAGGATGTATAATGAAAAATCTTACTTTGATAAAATCTCATCCGTAGATTAATCTTATCTATTAGTTTTCAAAATATTCTTTTTTGATTAATTTGTCATAGATTTCGATCATAACAATAAGAATTATGAATTTTTCTGTTTTAGAAACGAATGCTTGGGAACTTCTAGGACAAGAATGTCTTGAAGATAATGTTCCACGAGCACGTGCTGGTCATTGTTCAGTTGCAGTTAATACAAGAATGTATATTTGGAGTGGACGAGATGGTTATCGAAAAGCTTGGAATAATCAAGTTAGTAGAAATTTATATATTTTCAAAAAAATTCATCTGTTTTTTTTCTTTTTCATAGGTTTGTTGTAAAGATTTATGGTGTTTAGAAACAGCATGTCCAGGTGAACCAGAAAAAGTGCAATTACTTAAAGCAGGCATCGGTAATTTGGAAATATCTTGGAATCCTGTTCCGACTGGTATGTTAATTTAGAGTTTTGTATTATATTAAATTACTAAATAAAATAAGTCCTTTAATAGTGGACTTGTTGAATTTACTAATTGAATTCCATAGAAAACTCTATTTAAAAAAATATCTGTTTTGTTTTTTTAAATAACATAAATATTTTATAGCTGATTCTTACATCTTACAAATTCAACGTTTCGAAGCTCCAGTTGAACATGCTCCACTAGTGCCTCCTACTCTTCCAGCTACATCCCAAATACCAATTCATCCACCACCTTTACCATTACAATCAATATCCGCTTCACTATTTGCTTCTAAAAGTCCACAATCAGGTAAAATTAAATCTTTTATTTATATAAATATTTCATCTATGTGATTTTTAGTTCTCGCATCATTAATTCCCACATTTTCAAATGGTAAATCTCACTTTTTTTTTCTTCAATCCAATTTTTCATATCGTTTTTAGAACAACAACCAGCAAGTGCATCTGTTTCTGCTATTTCCGATACAGGTAAATTGAAATATCCTTTTATGAATAATATCGTTTATTAATAAAAATTTAGATGGTATTGTTGATCAATGTCTTTCGTCAACATCAAAATCAGATTTACTTTCATTAGCACATTTATCATCATCACAAACACCACTTTCATCATCAATGAATACAGTTAATGCCCAAACATTATCAAATCTTTCTATATCACCTTCGAACAGTACAAATAATTCTTCATCATTAATATTTCAAAAAACTACACCGACAACTATGTCTTCGTCTATACAATATAATCAACCAACAACAATATTGAATCCTACCCAAAGTAAAATTTTGATTTCTTTTTCGAAGGAAAATAATCAGTTATTTTACTTTTAGCCGTTCGACCACCAACTACATCGAATATTCAATTTGTTAATACTTCATCTACCGGTGCTACAAATACTGTTCGTCCAATAATTTTTCATCAAAATAAAACAACAAATTCCAATCAACCACAACTTCTCACTGTTATGCCTGCTGGTGTTCGTGTTCAACAATTAACACCTGTTGTACGTGGTTCAACAAATCAACCAACAACAATTGTTCGTTTAATGTCACCAGCAACAACAACTATGCGACCAGGTACTGGACAACAACAAATTATACAGTTAAATACAAATAAACAACAACCATTAGTTATTAAAGCAATTTCTGCACAAACAGCTAATCGTTCACAACAACAACAACAACCAATATTATTAGCAGCTAATACACAACAAAAAATGATGGGATCTCATCCACAACAACATCAGCAACAACAACAACAAGTTTTTGTTTTTAATCAAAATACATTTTCAACTGCTAGTGGACAACAACCAAAATTTACATTACAAATGACAAATGTAGATCACACAAACAACACTCCAGTAACTACTAATACAACAACGAATATTGATAATGGTCAACAAGAACCAACAATTCCTCAGTTAGATGGTACTATTGATGAACAAGTAAATATTTGTATTAAATTCATAATTATGTATATTTATTTATATATTTCTGTTTTTTAGCCATTACAAAACGGTACACCTGGTAAGAAATAATTCAATCTCCTGCTAAATTAACTGAGTTTATAAATTTGACGTATCTTTAATAAGCATCGATAAAACTGGAATATTCGAAAAGAGATAATTGAATTCCTAAATTACGAAAGTTCAACAGGTTTATACTATTTTATCAGATTACATCGTGATTGAAAGTACAACTAGAATAGAGAATGTGATAGGATTACTATAGTAATATTGGAAGTAAACAACACGATGACATTTGACGATAAATGTCTTTCAGTATACTGTAAATATCTTTACATTGATAAACTTTGTACAATAGACTGAGTTAAAAGTGCAGAATAAAAGGCTAAAACTATACAAAAACAAATAGGTGATCGGCAAAAAAAACTCGGACTTTATGTATATAGAATTTTGATACATATATAAAAAGTAGAGTGTACAAATTGACAGAGCTTTATCTTTTTCATTATCAAGAAATTCGTTATGAATCCAATCTGTTTAAGATAACCTTCTTTTCGATAGATAAATTTTCGCACTCACTGTGTATGTATTTTTAGAGTTACAAAATTCTTCTAGTCCAGCACCACAACAATCTTCAAGTAAATATAAAAGTTATTAAAAAAATTCTTCTATATATCCTTTTAAATAGATAATCATGAAACATTAAATGGTCATTCAAAAATGGAGGTACAACAACAAACCATATCATCTGATTCAAAACCATTAGATAATGATGATGGTGATGGGTGGCATTTAGTTGGAACATTTAAAACAACAGCAACTGATATTAAACATTATTATGTTGTACCATCAAAAATTAATATTGATAATTATGTATGTTTGCAAATTTTTTTTAATTTTATAGAGAAATATTTTGTTTTTGTAGGATCTTGATTCTCTTCAAGTACATAATTTAGTGAAAAAAGTTGACCTTGAACCTGGTGTAATTTATAAACTTCGTATAGCAGCTGTAAATGCCTGTGGTAGAGGTCCATGGAGTGAAGCAGCAGCATTTAAAACATGTTTACCTGGTTCACCACCTGCACCATCAAATATCAAAATTACAAAAGTATAGTTTTACAAATCGAAAATTTCCATTTTGTTTTCTATTCAAAAAATTATTTTCTTTAGACACCTGACGGTGGTGCTCATTTAACTTGGGATCCTCCATCAAATGCTTCATCATTAATTACAGGTTATGCCGTTTATTTAGCAGTGAAAAATATGCCAACAGATAATACATTACCTCGTCAACAACCACAACAAGCATCACAAATGGCTTTTGTACGCGTTTATGGTGGTGTATTAGCTGAATGTTCAGTAAATGCTGTACAACTTCATCAAGCACATCTTGATACAAGTACAAGTAGTAAACCAGCTATTATATTTCGTATAGCCGCACGAAATGAACGTGGATATGGACCAGCAACACAAGTTCGATGGTTACAAGATCAACAACAATCAGCATCGAATCATTCAACAGCAAATAATTCATTAAAACGAACTAGTTCAAATACAAATTCTTCAACAACATCATCATCAACGAAAAAACAACGATTTACACCAGGCAACGGAACAAATGATAGTTAACAATTTCATTGTATTTGATCGTTATATATGTGTTTGTGTTTATTTGTAAATATTTTATTTACTCTATATTAAAACAAAAAAAAGGAAAAGAAAAGATATTATTCTATCAGTTAGATTTTCTAAACTAACATACATATTGTATATCTTATTGTTTAAAGATTATTCTATATGTATGCGTGTTTTTTTT